>JAPDRQ010000063.1:0-144251 GCA_030247915.1 Neophaeococcomyces mojaviensis
GTTCCATGGCATGGCCGACCCGCTCATCAACCCAGAAATCACCCTTCGCTACCGCACGAACTTGCTCCGGACAATGCAAATCTCCGACGACGAAGCCAATCAGTTTCAGCGCATCTTCTTTGCCCCTGGCGTCAGCCATTGCTCTGGCGGCATAGGCCCGTTCCCTGTGGATCCAATGAAGGCATTGGCTGATTGGACGGAGTCTGGCATCGTTCCCCAGACTCTTGCCGCGTCGATCACAAAGACGTCTAATGTCAATGTAACGCGGAATCTTTGCCCGTATCCCCAGCAGCTGAATTACAAGGGATCCGGGGATGTTAATCTGGCGAGTAGCTTCTCTTGTCAGTAGACTTGTTGGATCATGTGTCCTTGGGGACTACCGCGATAGACGAATGTCATGTATATAGCGTGTTGAATGGATCTGTTCGCCCTGCAGACTTCTTTTACTACCGAATGATATGTTCTTGAGAGAGCGTTTCTCGCTAGAACACCACGTAACAGAGAATGGGAGTGAGCTAATGCCTATGTGACGAAGAGTGGGACATGGGTCTAGTGCAAATCTCTGTGAACTCAAGAAGAAAAGAAGGCTAGTGCCACTACTCAAATAGTCCAGACTTTCGACTAGATACATCATTCCAAGCGTGTACAATTCTCACGGAAGCAAAAGTTTAGGGGATGAGAATAATGGCTTTAGCCACAGGACTAAGATATTTGAATGCTAGTAGCTTCGAGAGGTTCGCTGTTTGACACAAACTTTTCTGCTTTCGTTTCTGATGTCGGCTAAACACCAGGTCGTTCACTTTCACATTCAACATGATTGCCACCACTGCGGTAATAGGCAGTACCTCCGGCATGCGTCCTCTTCTCTCTCCATTTCTAAGTGGTACCAATCATCATCCATCGTCCTGATCAGTACGTGTAATACCAATCTGGCATATCTTCGTTGCGCCGTTTTCCTGCTCGAGCGGCTTTGTTGCATCTGAGGAAATGAAGATCCATTATCAGAGTCAAGGTAATGCTGAGGCAGGATATGCCTAACGTCACCCACACACCAGTCTAATGGTAAAATTAAATTGTTAGCAACAATATCTCAACAGGCAAGGCATGTAGCATGGGAATTAGAACGGGGAAAGAGCTGCTCACCCTGTATCCTGGACTTTCATTCGACTTGAAAGCAACACCAGCGATGATGCCGCCGACTCCACCTCCCATCATGCATGTAGCTGTGGCCACTGCGCGCTTCGAATGGCGAGTGATGTTGTTGGCTTGGAAAGCAAGAACGCCGGGAATGCAGTACTGAAGGAAGCCCATGCCTAACATAGAAATTGAGAGTTAGATCCAATATTCAAGCAGTAAGGTGCAGGGGATAAAGTGAAAGGAATGTATCGAGCTTTGGCACTTACCGAGGAAGGTGCCAAAATACCGCGCGCCGTTGCTCTTTGCAAAAGCAGTGACTAGCATTCCTGTAGCTGTAATGGCTTGGTGAACAGCAATGAGAGGTCCGCGGACATGATATTTGTCGCCGAGCCAACCAGATCCAAGTGTAACAAAGGCCGCAAAGATGTATGGAGGAGCGCTCAGAAGTTGCGCCTGTTGAGTGGTATAACCCATTCCGTCGCGTAGGATAATGGGTAGAAAGTAAGAATAAGCGTAGCCGGGCAAGGTCGAGGCCATAAGATTAGTGGCCCAGAAGTAGAGCTTCCAGTCTTTGAGATGGTGTAGTACAACACGAAAGGTGACCTTTTCTTCTTCTGCATCTCCTCGGTCTGCATTGATTCTTTCGATAATAAAGGCCTTCTCTTCAGGCTTCAAGAAGTTGTCGGCCTTTGTGGGGAAATCGACAACAAGAAACCAGCCACCGGCACATACAACAACGGTAATGAGGCCTTCGATAATGAAGATCCAAGACCATCCATTCAAGCCAGCTGTTCCTTTTAGCAGGGTGAGAACATAGGCGAAGATGGCTGCGAAACCGGTGGTCAAGATGGAAAGGATCCAAAATGCTGAAAGTCGCTTTCCAACTTCGTATCGCTTGTACCTATTTGAAATGTTAGAGACTTTGACAGCAAGCAATTTGAGATGCTTGATAAAGTACATACCAGCATGTGATGAGGTAAGTGCAACCAGGCAGAAACCCAGCTTCTGTGATACCGAGCAAGGCCCTGCAAAGTGCCATGGTGCCCCAGTGTTTGGTAAAGCCCATGCCGATCAAGATGGTACCAAAACTGACACCCAAGAATGATAGCCAATTGGCTGCGCCTACTCTTGACAATACCATGTTGCTCGGAATCTCGAAAAGAATGTACGCCACAAAGAATATCATGACCAAGATCGTATAGCGGGAACCGACCGCCAATCCTAGATCTTTAGACATACCTGCCACAAGGGCGAGGCCGAGATTTGTTCTGTCCACCAGGGAGATGGAGTACATCATACCCAAAATAGGTAATAGGCGGATATCAACTCGTCGTCTGGAAATTGGTCAGTCACGACAAAGACCAAGCCGGTGTAGGAGTAAAGTTGCCATACATGATCTTCCTCTCTTGCTCAGGGGTTAAGCCACTTTCATAGGTGTAAGCCTCCTCTGCTCTATCAATATGGTTGATCTCATTGATCTCTTTCTCAGCCAGTGGGTCCTGGTGAGGACGACTCTCAAAGACTTTTGCCATAGCTGATTAAAGAATGAAGCGAATCCTGCTGAGTGAACGAAATTCTGTCCCAGGCAGATGCCCGATGACTATCAAGGACATGTTGGACTTTTGTATCCGCGCACATGGGACCTGGGCCAGACTTGCCAAGACTTGGGGTAGCTGTGGAAGAAAATTGGTGCCAAGGCCTCTAACCGGTACAACCGAGATATACCGATAAGCCTATTTCGAAGTGAAAGGTGGAACCACCTCTTCCCTTCGACATTTCAAAGTCAAAGCAAAACTCGTCGTCATGCTTCTAAGCATTAAAAATACAATGAACTTCTGTATTTACCTCTTTCAGCCAGCTTTGACTATGTTTCCAGTCCCTCCAATTCCTTATATTGTCCCTCAATCTGACAGAACCTGCATCGTAACTGATGATTAGGTCGAGTACCCTTACAGCACAATGGATGATTAAGTGAAGAACTCACTTTCATAATTTCTACTGATGTATCGAGGAAGACAGTGCTCGAGGTTGTAACATCATTTAGATATCTGCGATGTTTTATGTTTGTCTGCACTCTTCTAAGAACTGGACGGCCGATAGAATGCCCATGATGTCAGAGTGGGTGAACAGATCGTATAGAGATCTGTCCCGTCTTCTTCGATTATGATTTCACCAGATCTTGCACTGTCCAGACTATCGACGCGATAATTGTCGACCAGACTAACGTCGCTTTCTGATGTTGAGTGAGACGATGGTGTCTCCTGGTCGACAGTCTGACCACTAACTGAAGAAACACTTTGCATGAGCCCATGAGGAGAATTGCAAGCCACCTTCTTTGAGAAGCCTCCGTTTGGTGGCCGTGTCCGAGTGACTGATGGTTGCAGTAACAGAGGGGTATATGGCAAATCGAAGTCTGCCGGGAAGTCTCCACGACACAGTGCTATATCCACCATCATGTTGATCCGAAGATATGTGCGTGGTTGAAAGACAATCGCGTCTGCCCAGGTTATCATCTGGCCTGTAGAGGCAGCGTCCGGGTAACAAGGATTGGTTGATAGTCTGTTTGTACTGCCCATTAGTGGTGAACTGATGTGAATTTTCTGGCGTTGCATTGTAACTAGTTTCTTAATGTGGTCCAACACGCGGTCAACGCCCTCGTAGCGAGCTTGAAAAGCTTCCATCGCGTCGGTATACAGTTTCAGAGTGCATGGAGGTTGTGTTCTGCCATTCCCGATTGCTAACTCGTGATCCATAATATGCCAGACGAGTGGAAGCATTGCATAAGCAACCCTAAGCTTTATATCAACTTCTGTGTCAATGAAGGTGTCTTGATGTCAAACTTACATGCTGATAGGCATATATTCAACCAGACCCAAATGGTTAGTGTCTGTTAAACAATTCGTGATGCCATGGAGAGCTACTCCTAGCTCATATTTGAGCCGGGACCTTTCGGACAGATGCGGCGCGGTTTGACCTGTGTCGGCTACCGATGATAGTATTGCATGGTTCCATATTGCTGCTTTGGCGGAGCTACGATGCTTGTCAGCAGTTGAGTGGTTAACTCATTGAGGAAAGACTCACTAGTAATAGATATAATTCAACTTTTCGAACAGAACCACAGTGTTATGAATCTTAGCGATGCGACTCGATTGCGGTTGTTCTTTCGCAGTTTCGTCAAACCATTGATCAAGTTTGAGCGCACATCGTTCCAGATCTTGTGTCTCGATTGAGCTCGTGATGTCGCCTGCAGGATACAGTATTTCGACCAGTTCGGCCAACAAAACTGCTAGTCGACAAAGAGACGTGATAGATTTTGCAAGTATGCGCTTTGTGCTGGACGGGTGTAGCAGTGATTTATCGATCTCTTCCTCAAAGTCCTCCAGAGTTAAAGGTGTTGATATCATATCAAGCTCCACCAACCTGATCTGGGGCGACCGCCGTAATCCTAGAGACATGATTTTATCTCGCAAGATGCAGCACCACCATAGACGTTTTAATGTATTCTTGTGGCCAGGCGACGTTCGATCGCCAAGGATATGATATCGATGGGCGTTGACTGCTTTAGCAAAATGAATGGCTGTACTGAGCCAATACGCATTGATGTAAACGTTGTTGATAGTAACATGGTAGGTCAAGAGTAAAGTGCCTTGCGCAGTGAAGAGAGGTTCTCTTTCAGTCTCTAGATCGAAAAGTGCCTTGGTCACACGCATCAGCTTCTGTAATCATTCTGTCCTAAAAGGGGTGGGTAAGAAATACCTTAGCACGGCGGTAAAAAGCAGCGCGAGCAAGCCGTTTATTGCGAAATCCCAACTGTCGAATGACCGAAACGGACACAAACTGCAGATTTAGTGTCAGCACGATGACTAACGGTACGCATAGAACCTTACACTACACGCCACAAACAACATTGCTTGAAGTACGAACAGCGACATTCGCCGCTTTTGGGGTATAGCTTCCTCCGAGTTTGTGTAGATTGCCCAGAAGTCGTCTTCCTTTAGTAGGGGCAGGTGTGCATGAACGTGCATGAAATATTCTTGTACAAGTTCGTCAAGGAGTGGTTTCGTCGGAATCGAGAAGCAACCACATTGCTCCAGAAACTGCATATCTTGTCTTTCAATGTATGAAACCGATACTGCCTCTAGAAATGAATAATGAGTATAGTTTACAAATCCTTTGGGGACTGCCAAGGGTTCTGCAGTCAGTGTGGCCAGATGGTTCGGTGCTTGCAGCCCGCCGATGAAGTGATCAGTCAAACCTAGAGTCAACATTACTATACTGAATCGATGGAAGAATGTGAAGATTACCAAAGGTGCCTTCAATTCTATCAAGCCCACATGCTTTTGCGAAAGACGCCGAAGCAGTCTCATCACGTTGCTCAGATGGAGTATATTCAGATATGTAGGCTTCTGAGCCAGGCCTGGGCTGAACTTGGAGGTCTGGAAAAGATTTTTCAGGCTGACCCGGAATTGGAGCATCGACAGTAACACGGTGCAGTGATGAATCGTTATCAACCGTTGATAACTGGTCGTGTTGCACCCTACAAGGTGTTTGTTCGACAACACTTGCACTAGATTTTTCGATTTAGGAGGCTGCAAGCACTAAAAGGCTGGTCATGTCTTACGATTTTCTTGTCCTCCTCACGACAGCGCAAGCAGACTGATCCAAAAAGCAGTTGCTGCAAGGTACACCTCGATTTGCGACATCGCAACGGACCTTGCGGGCTCTACAAGGCAAGCATGCACGAGGGGCTCGACGCCTTTTCGTCAGCACTTGGTTGTGCATTGGTAGAGTTGTGCCTGAAACTCCGGGTCCAAGATCGAAATCAGGCTGTTCAGTATCCCATAATTCAGTCATAAGAGGATCCATAGCGGAAGTTGCTGGGCAATAGAAATCGCTGGGTGACAATAAGTAGTTTTGATTGATGGTCTGCGATAAGGATGCCATTTGTGGAATCATTGGACTGGCTCTCATGCAAAACGACTCTCCATGGTAGAATCTCAAGAATACAGTGGGCAGTACCCCGCGCTAGAAAGCAGCCTTGGCATACCTGCGCTGGAGGTTTGTGGGGGGACCTTATGATGATTGCGGCTAAAACGGAACATCCCCAGCTTTTCCTTACCCGAAACAATAGTTTTCTTGTGGAGGGCAACACCAGTCTTTTTTCTCTCTTCAAGTCAGATAAAGCTCTTGCGACCAGTTGCCAACAAGTCTCCCATTAGTTGGGAAGCATCGTAGGTCATTAAACAATTAAACAATCCTTACACCTTAAAGCTGCATTTCTTTAAGTCCCGTCTTACATCCTACGTGACGCATTCTTAACAGATACTAATTGCATATCATTCTTGCAGCCATGCTATGTGCCTGACTGACTTGAAATAAGGTGCTGTCAGCTCTCCAAGGTTAGGCTAGTCAGGTCGCCAAAGAATGCAGGCACTTTTGGATGTGATCAGCAGCTTCCACGTTCTTCAGGGATCCAGGCTCACGATGTCCTGTACGCTAATGTTATGCAAAATAGGCCCATCGGTTAATTTCGGCTGGGTCGGCTATACCGCTTGGCACAAATCGAGAGTCCATCCTGCTAGCGGAATCATGCACCCTCTTCCCTAGGCTCTGCCACATGCAGTTTTATGGTTTGTTGTCCGACGTGCCGACATCCTTAGATGCATGCTCCCTTACGGCACTCATAGAACTACGGCTCATAACGAGATGCGAATAATCAGAAAGAAGTGTTATTTCTTAAGCCCTCCTCCACTATCTGGATGAAGTGATACAATACAATCAACCTCGATCCTCTACTCGAGACTGATCATTCTTCGAGGTTCAATTTTTGACTATTACCAGTTTACAATAATCTAGTAAGATGCATTACAGATCACCTTATCCAGCTCTAGAAATCCCAGAAACGAACATTCTATCATACCTATTTCCACCTGGACGCGAACCTTCCGATCGACCAATATGGATAGACGCGAAAGATCCTCAACACTCTCTTTCACCCCGTCAAGCCTTAGTTTGGATTAAGAAACTTGCGGTCCTGCTCGACAAACTTGAAATCCAACATGGAGAAGCCGTCATGATGCTCACGCCAAACCACATATTCGTTCCCATTGCTTACCTGGGCATTGTTGGGTCTGGAAGAGTCTTCAGCGGCGCAAACCCTATTTATACTGTTGATGAAGTCAAATATCAGATTTCGAACACAGGTGCACGCGTCATATTTGTTCATCCGACTTTGCTCGACGTTGCAATAGAAGCTGGACAACGAGTTGGCTTGGGGAAGGATAGAATCCTTCAGTTTGACGATCAACCATGTGCTCAGCTAAATGGAGTTCGAGATTGGAGGGATTTGACTACCGACTCAGCGGAGTATGTATGGGATCCGATGGGGCAATCTTCTAAAACAACTTTGGCAACCGTGAATTATTCCTCAGGAACGACGGGTCTTCCGAAAGGGGTTTCAATTTCGCATTACAACATAGTGGCAAACGCAGAACAGACGATATTCATGCGAGATCAAGAAAAACACTACAGCGCGTCTAATCGGCCCATAGAAAGGTGGTTAGGATTCTTGCCGCTGTATCACGCGTACGGTAAGAAATACGAACCTTGTGAAGATGATCTCTAACCAATATAGGACAACTCTACATGTGTGTGATGGCACCAAAGTTGCTTGTACCAGTGTACATTATGCGAAAGTTTGTCTATGAAGATTTTCTCCTTTCATTGCAGACTCACCGAATTACTCACCTACAAGCGGCACCACCAATTCTTATAATGCTCGATAAACGGCCTGAAACGTCGAATTATGACTTGACTTCTTTAAAGAACATACTCTGTGGGGCAGCACCTCTTTCAAAAGAGCTTCAACGTGCAGTTTCTAAACGATTCAAAGTGAATATCTTACAAGGTTGGGGTCTGACGGAGGTTACCTGTGGTGCAATCCATCTACCAGGAGGTTGCCAGGATGATTCTGGCAGTGTAGGAGTCCTTGACCCTAACTGTGAATGCAGACTGCTCGACGATTCCGGGAAGGAAGTAGGCCCTGGTGAGCCTGGCGAAATGTATATTAGGGGACCTCAGGTCTGTCTTGGGTACTGGAGGAATGAGAACGCGACGAAAGAAGCCATTGACGAAGAGGGATGGTTGAAAACTGGTGATATTGCTGTTGTGAAAGGTGGTCGCTTTTGGATCGTTGACCGAAAGAAGGAACTGATCAAAGTCAACGCGCTACAAGTAGCTCCAGCTGAACTCGAAGCAATCTTGCTTGAGAATGAAAACATCGCCGATGCAGCAGTTGTTGGTATAACCTTGCGGGGTGAAGAATGGCCACGAGGATATATCGTTTTGAGAGAGGAGAGCAGAAAAAATGTGAATGCAGAAGACATACAGAAGTGGATGAAAGGACGAGTGGCAAAGCACAAGCAATTAGCGGGGGGCATCAATTTCATCGATGAGGTGCCAAAACTAGCAAGTGGAAAAATCCAGAGAAAGATTATGCGGGAATGGGC
Source organism: Neophaeococcomyces mojaviensis (assembly GCA_030247915.1). Taxonomy (NCBI): domain Eukaryota; kingdom Fungi; phylum Ascomycota; class Eurotiomycetes; order Chaetothyriales; genus Neophaeococcomyces; species Neophaeococcomyces mojaviensis. The sequence continues at coordinate 8,646 of JAPDRQ010000063.1, forward strand.
GAAGCGAGATGCTATAGCAATCGAAAAGGATTCTCGAGCCAGACTTTGAGCCCGGGAATCGTGTTGAAAGCCGTACTAAATCTACTCAATGACAGACAATAGCGAGCTTTTGACATGGCATGAGACTTGCTCATCTGCAACGGTCTTCGAATCTGAACCCATGAAGCTCACTCACGCATTAACTATATGCCATCACATGTAACAGGACTCTAAATGATGCACCTTTGATACTAAGCGCAAAGACTTATTAAAGTGAGAAACTTGAATACGCAATGAGATGCAACAACACGAATCATACAGCGTTTAGCCATTTTCTATGGATACACTGAATCGCTACCTGGACCCCTCTGGAATGTTTCGAGGTGGAACAATATCCGTTCAATTGAACTCAGCTTCCTACACTCCACTAGATGTACTTGATTCGTTCCCTCAAAACATTTTTTGGCTTATCTATGTCATTGCTGTCCCCTGATGAACAACCTCCATCCCCAATGAAGGCGGTATGGCGCATTGAAGGAGAGTAGTAAGCTAGGGTTCTAGGAGACAGGCAAGGAAACGGAAGGGACACAAGGTCACGTGAAGTGCAGTTGTCGATCTCCTTAGTCGAGCCTCTTCAACAACTGCTGAACTAGTACCAATTACAAAAAGCTAAGCCTTCTGACACCGCTTCTCAAATACAAGATGAGCCGCAGCATGAGATACTGGGCACTGGAATTTATGCCCATAACAAGCAGAAAATATATCATAATTAAAGAGCCCAGTTTGCATTCATAAGTTTTTACAACCCTCATGCTTGGTCGTATCACACCTACTCTCCATCATTCTGAAACTCGTATTGTTTCAGTTCTTATACTAGAACAGATCGTAAGTCAAGACACTTAGTCACTTCACAATGGATGGGTTGCGAGTGCTTCTCAACTGTTACAAAGTCACAGGTGCAATCGTGCAAAGGGTGCGTGAAAGTAGGCTGGATACAGCAATGGTCATGTTATGCATGGCGATAAAGTGGAGAACTCACCAAGCGCTCATACTATCGTTGCACCGACCGGCCTAACTTCAATTGTATGCCTACAGAATGGCTCTGCTGCAGCGGCAGATTAAGCATCAGCCACAAATTAGCTCTTACGTCTTGGCTTTTTCTACCGGTCTCAACAAACTCTCCCAGCTCTTTCGCGCCCTCTTCGCCGCCTCTTCCATACTATGACCACTGACCTTCATCCTCCGATCAAAAATCTCGATGCTAATCCACCCTTTGAAGCCTTTCTCCTCCACGCACAGTCTCAAAAATTCCCCAACTGGAAAATATCCACCAAGCTCTGTCTCTCCAGGGAATGGTCTGGCATGCTTACTCCAAGTGAATTCTGGTGCCTCGTCCTCGATATACCAAGGATGATCCTTCGAAAATGGAGGGTCGAAGCGCTCGCCATCCGAAAGCTGGACGTAGAAGAGTTTCTCGAGAGGAAAATTATCTTTGAATTGGGTGAGTGAGTCTTTGAGGTTCCGGTCGGCGTCTGGGTAGGTTCCAGTAATAGCGTCAAAAGGACTTGCCCATATTTTGGTGATAATGTGGAAACTATCTAGGCATAAGCCAAAATTCGATCTGTCAACAAGATTGATGAGCTCGACAACTGATTCCCAGGTTGAGTGGCTTGTTGACCAGGACATGGGCTCGAAGGCAATTTTAACGACTTGCTGCTGACCATCAGTAGCATCGCCAGCCAAATCGGCAAGCTGCTGCAGTTCTGAAACAATAGTATCTATGTTGGTGGTGCAGTCGCTACCTTCTTTGCCATATTGTGCAGGCACTTGGAGATGCGGCGCCCGTAGTTTTCTTGCGATATCTATCCACTGTTGTGCGATGGCTATGCGCTCTTGTAGCGAAGGACTTATGGTGCCTTCAAAGTTCTCGAATGGCGCCAAGGACAGTATCTCGATACCGAGTTCATCACACAGGCTACGAATGCTCTCGGCGCCCTGTATCATTGACACGTTGTGCTCCGAACTGTATGCCGACAAGTCAGAGTAGACTATCTCTATACCTTTGAAACCATAATGAGCCGCAACACGAATTTTCTTGTCGAGGCTATGTGACGCGTGCTGACTTAACGAAAGCGTGCTAATTGCAAGCTTGTTGGACAGCATTCTCCCGAGCTTGAATATGAGCTGATTTGAGGTGGATGAGCGAGTAAGTTTGTGTTGAGATCAGAGCTGGAGGGCACTATTGATGTATCATGGTTTGAGTGTTGTATCAGACAGACTTCCGTAACTGGCAATATTTCGCCGTGTTTTGCTGCATCAAAGTCCCGCGAGTATTTGTGGGTCACCCCACGAAAAGTTCTTTTAATTATGAGGTACAAAAGGCATCTTGTATCCGTCAGCCCTGGGTCCACTCATCGAACTCGACCTGTGAGCGAACACTGTATTTTTCAGACTTGATCAAGATGAGTCAAAAATGTACTTCAACCGTAGCATACTGATGCTTAAGGTGATAATCAGCCGTGCTGCCAGGACCTCGACGCTCCATAATGCCGTGCTCGAAGCATTGTAACAATCTTCGCTTCCACAGTTCGTTCCATGGTTTCTTCAGCATCGAGGCCTCAATTTAGTTGAATATCCAAGTCCGTTTGTGAACTAGACCTGCAACTGTTGGTTGCTCGTTAGATCGATATGGTTGCGCTGATTTCAGTGCGTTAGTGCTTGTAGCTCAGCCATTCCCAGTACAGATGTTGGCAACGGAGTCGCAGCAGCCAAGGGCATAGTTTCGCTAAGTCTTTCGCACTTACACCCTAAGACATTGACTTGCGGATAGCATGTGATTGACTGCAGCTGTAGTCGTCCAGAGCTGTGTTGCTATAATCGATGGTCTAACTTGAAAACTTTTTGAGAGCACACAACCAGCATTAAAAACCACTCTGCACTTAGACTAGTAGGCCTTCTCATGTGCAGAAAGTCACAAGACCTAGCTTCGCTGCAATCCTGACTCCAAGGAGGTTGACATAATCATCACATCATGTTGTTTTTTGATTTGATGAAGGATAGATCGTCTCACGTCAATTTGAAACAATGCCCAAGCTTCATTACAAGCTTTCAGGAGAGGTCCCCGAGAGCTCGTTAAGTGGACAAATGGAATTTCTGAGCATGACTCGAGATTAGGGCATGATCTGGTCTAGATAGTGGCTTTGGAAGCCTGGTCGGTCATCTCCGGGTGTAGCTTGGCGTGTATTAAGGACCGGGAAGCGTTGATCACCGGGTACACACAGCCAGCCTGTTGAGAGCAGCTCACACTTCTCGTATCCAGTCCTGGGAATAGGTAATAATCGCCGCTATATCTGCCAAGCTGCAATTGGTGTACAACAGGTAGAAACCATGTGAAGTGTCGTCGCAACACCAAAACGCCATCCTGTTTCTCTTTCGTTACTTTGGATGATGTGATCATCAGGGTAAACATCAGCTCCTGGTACGCTCGCAGTGAGCTAAACGCTCTAGCTCGAAATATCCTCCGATCGATGACACATGTATGGCAGACAAAGTGATGGTGGACTTGCACAATTGGCGAACGAGACTCACAGCAGTTTACTATATCTTTCATTTCATCTGACCAATATTTAGGGAAGCAGCTTTAGGGCTAGAAAGGGAGCAGCCTGACAAGCCCGTGGCAAGAAGAGTTGAGAAAGAGAAACAGAGTGGCTAAAATAGCATGAGAAGACACATACTTGAAAGAATTAGAAAATCAGTTTGAAGATTTTAAGCGGTTAACGTCTAGGTACGGACAGTTCCACAACGGATCTGCAACGTGAACGGGCATAAGGAAAACAATAATGCAAGTTGTGGCCGGTAGTAGATAGCACCAAATTATATATACTAATGAGCCGGTATCTAGTCGAAACTAAGGCTAGAGGAATGCAAATGACCGCTATTAAACATGTTCCGTGAACAAAACTCAAGTCCTCGTTCCTTACTATACGTTAGTAGCACGAACTGGTTGGCAAGGCATATGAGGTCTCTGAACGCCCATCCGAAATCTAGGGACACGGTCCATCCTGTTCAACGATTCTGTCGGCATCCTGAGAACTGTCTCGCGATACATGGTTTGTGTCGTCCAATCATACGAGCAGCCAACTGCTCTTTGCATGCCGCCTTCGCTGGCACAGAGGAAGAGACAGACTGGTGGCCGGACAGCTTCGAAGAGGGTGAGCTGCATGTTGTAAGTGTCCACAAGGGTGAAAACCTAATTGAAGACTGTCAGAAGGTTTCTCGAACCGAGAGCAACTCAAGTAACTCACTCTCATCTCTCCAGGTTTTGCATGCTTTGCCTGCTCGACCTTAATTCTCACGTCTGGATCACTTGTGGGATCCATTCCCTCCCGCTCATTGAATTCATTGACGTAAGACCTAGAGAGCGGACTGCCGTTTGCAGACCAACCAATTCGGCCAAATGCTCCTCCAAAGATAGCTCTCTCAACAGTAGGAGCATTCAGATAGCCCTCAAATCCAAACAAAGCCGCCTGGACACCAACGAACTTACCACCGTAGACTGTGCGTATCAGCATCGGACTCCGGAGAAAGATGATGATATAGAGGAGTAAGAATATAACACCTATGGCTGGAACTTTGATGGCAAATCCCAAAACCATCAAGACGAGGCACAGCGTCATGTTTTGCATAGCTTTGACAGCAAACCAGCGTTTCCAACTGAAACCGGTCTCCCAGCCTACAGGAAAAAATGACTTCCAGCGGATACTGGCTCCATGAGCGCCATCTAGCATGATGGTATCGTCTTCACAGATGCCTGCGACTTGGCAGTAGGGGTCGATGTCCCAGAGTGCTGACTGGTAGGCATCCCGCATTTCGTACCATGGCTGATCCATGGAAGAGGGTAAGATGCACATGTATCGCTCACTGTTCACAGTTGTTAGTCTCTGTTTGATAAACGAAATGCATCCGTAACTCGAGTAATCCAGGTCAACACCTCGAATACCATAGATTTGGTAAACTGGAAGCCGACTTGGTCGGCTTCAAAGGAAAAATTGAATCTCTCGGACACTTACATGAGCTTGTCAGAGTCGTTTGCAAGAGATAGCCTGTTTTAATCAGCTTCAACCATTATGGCATAATAGTGAGAGATTGCGTACCTTGCGAATGCTTGGAAGGGAGAGTCAGTTTGGTCGACCTGGGGTCTTGTCCTGAGGAGGCCCTGAAGAGCGTATGCTATAAATAGTCAGCGACACCTTTCTATCTGCCGATAATGGTTGAGTAAGTGCGAAAGTTAATTACCTTGATCACCAGGTAGATATTCCGTCGTCTGGCGCTTGTATAGGCACTTCAGGGCGGTCACAGCGAGCTCGAGACGGCTCAAACTTAGGTTACCAAGGTAGTGATCGATCAGTTGCCCTGATTCAGCCGCGTCAAAGTCACCCCAAACACGACTGGCAAACTGATTCTTGCTCAAGAGCAAGGGTCTTCGACCACCTCGGGTATAGATGGGAATCTGCTGGCCGGGGCTCAGTAGCACCTCAGGGAATGTCCACATCCGCTTTCCCCATTGGTGCAACAGGAAGTCGGTACTGTCTTGATGACCGGCGGCCTTCCCCTTTGGTTGGCCCACAGCGATGATCATTCCCTGAGCACCACGAAGGACGTCTGCAATGCGGTAGACCTTAATTCATGTTAGCACTGGGCGTTCAAATGTAAGGTACATTCGGAGACGAGCTTAGGAGTTTGAAAGACTTACATCGTTCTCCAGTTCTGCTTGATCTTTCATACAACTGACCGCCACCCAGTATGCTGGGATCTTGGCTGCCCTTGCGGCCGTCTCAGCGATTTGATGCAACGCGAACTTGTCGTCGTCTGAATGATGACTGAAATGTTCGGTTGAATATGCAACAAAGAGATAAGATAGGTTGCAATCTGCTCCGTCAGTCTGCTCCCACTCAACGACTGACCGAACATCGACGCCGTGTAGCTCGTCATCTAGAGGATTTCGCAGAAAGCACAGATGACGAGGCTTGAGCACGCGATATACTTCATTGTTGCGGGCGTAAAGCGAAGTTCCTTTCCGGTTCTCGAGATGGTTACTCCAGACCTTCGCATCTCCCCAGTAGTGGTAATTTACGGGAGCGTAACAGCCCCCGAATTGCCATCTTTGCGGCTCACCCGACCAGGACTAGGACTCATTGTCAACGGGGGGTTCAAAATCCGGTAAGGACGATGGGACCTTACCACAAATTGCAACGCAAGCGCAGCTGGAAAGGCGCGAAGTAGCATGATGCCCCAGTCACCCCAGCTTTCTGGCTCATAGGTAAAATCTATGACCCATGTTGCAAGACGGACCTTTAAAGGGGAAACTTTGCGTACGTAAGTTCGACGCCAAGTGGAAGTATCTGGACCCTCGAATATATTGTCAGTGCAGGCAACGATCAGCTTGCGCAAGCGACCATCATAGTGGTGTATATAACGGTCTGTGTAGGGACCTGTAGTAACTCTGCTTTGCCAGTCGCGGTGGCGATAGGTCTGCAAGGCCTGATATGTGTAACCGGGGTGCTTGAAATGACTCGGTTTCTTCAGACGGTAGATTGTGTGTGTTGTGAAGACATGGACCCAACCCTTTAGGTTGACAGGGAACGCTTTCTCCGCTCGCTACGGTAGAATAACAGTCAGCATGAGTTCGTTCCACTGCAGAATTGGGCGGTTTACTGGGGACTCACTGAAGGTGAAGCGGATACCTCCAAGACAGTGTGTCCGGACAGAGGAGCTTCAGGCCCTAGGGATATTTGGTCCTGGAAGAAAAATATTCAATTAATCTACAGACAGCAGCAGCCACTGAAGAGCTTTACCCGAGACCCGTATTCGACATTGACCCTAGACTGATCTTTAAGGCCCGGTGTCGCCTGATAGAGCTGCAACAGTGATTAGACATCTGTCCGAGAAGAGAAAACGAGGAACTGACCGGTTGCTGGACGCGCTGCGGCTTCTCTTGTCCATAAGTTGGCTGTGCATAGCCATGTCCAGTGAGCTGTCCGGATGGAGGTGTCTGAGCATAACTAACAGCTTCGATACCCGTGCGCGCTGCTTTTAGCGGAGTACGATGAACTGGGCTCTGTGTAAGTGGATGCTGCTCGATTCTGTTTGAGTGTGGTGTGGGATGAGTAGGAAACTAGGTACATCAGTCAATAAGTCCATGCCTCCATCATTGACACGACGGACTTGCGAAGGTAATGGGGGAACAAAATCACCACCGTGTGGGGCTTGTTGAGTGTGTTGGTTGTATTGGGTGTACTGGCTGTACTGCGGGACGACGGTCAGCGAAAAGCTACGGAAGAAAAGGCTGGCTCACTGATTGGGGGTCAAAATCCCCGCCGTGTCTGTTAGCCTGCTCGAACTGTTAGTCGATTGACAAGCAACTTGCAGTAACAGGTCTCGAATTACCATCGTGAGCGCTCCGAGTACTGAGTGGGGTGAAGATAAATTGGCTCAGGAGCCAGAGGGGCTTAATATATGCGTACATGCTCAGCAAGCCCCTCGGCTTAGCCAGACCTCTTCCCTACATGCAGCTTTTAGGGGAATGCTCTCCATGTCGTGTTACACATAGGCGAGACATCTTAGAACGAGTAAATATCAAATAGGTGTCTAGAACGCTCGTAAAGGTGTGAGGCTGTGACAGGTGTGGTGCATGGATGGTAACCAAACCAGGCGGTTTCTATATACGCTAGTGAACGCCTGGATTTATTCCGGATCTCAACGCCCCTTTTATCAGGCTTTGGAGTAGTAAGACAGGTCAGGCTGAAAGAAACACGACCATAAACTGCCTTTGAGGACAGTTCTTGTTGACAAGGGTAAGCGAATCAGGATTATCACAAAACCCTTTTCGTTGGACATGATTGGATGCCTGTCGTGCTACGCGCTAGCCAAGAAATCACAACTCGTATCTCTGAGACTTTGGTTGCGGAATTGCTGTGATTCGGGGCGCCACCGTAGTTCTCAATTCTAGCACCGCTCACCAGTACCGAACTTTCTAAATTTATCGATACTTTAGCCATACAGCATGTCAATACGTTGTTTTTCCTGATTGCGGATAGTCCAGATGCTCGGGCAATGGCAGCCTTACTACTACTTGGCAAGGCTGCACTGTGGTCCATCAGTTCTTTCCTCAATCAGAAACTACGCCACCGCTGATTGGAGCGCCGCTTTGTCTCCATGTCTCTACGATACGTTTCGATACTCGTGTATCGATACTGGTGGGCATGAGTGCCAACAATGAGGATTCTAGAAGCCTTCAGCAGGCTGAATGGGTTGAAAAGAGAGAAATCACACGAGGAGAGTGAAAGAAAACTCCGACCGCCCTGACTTGCGTGCGACTTTGCGCTTTGTCAGACCAAATCTACTTCAAGTATTCTAAATGTCGTGGAAACAATCCAACAAGCCGTTCGCAGCCTTTAAAGCAGCGGCAGCCGACGACAAAGAGTTTAACTCAACTGCACAACTGTTTTTGGACGTGTGGGAAAAGAGTAGTAGTAAAGTACATCCTATGGCTTCTATCCTTCACCATGGCTGATGAAGTCAGAACATCCGAACGGACATTGGCACCCGCCGACAACGAACCTGAATGGGTTGAGAAAGGCTTGCGAGCTGCGCATTGTGTTCGTCCGCATGCACCTTGATGTCCATTGCACCTGATTCTAACACTTGTCAAAAGATACGTACCGCTTGACTTGCCGAAGAGGGCAACCGGTGATGCCTTTATCGAGCTCTTTAAGGTTCTCGGGATACCAGAATCGTTCACTTTAGAGAGAGTACACTCGGTCAGCCACAGCTTCGGAGCGACCACCGACTCCGAAGGATCTAGAGCCTGGTTTCATTTCCTTTGCAAACTTGTCCAAATCTCCCACGACGCCAAAGACGCGGACAAAGCACCTAAAATCTTCTATCACCCTGAGGCTAACCCTGCCGTAAGAGCGCTGGGAGACAGGACAAATGAAGGGCAACCACGGCCCACGTCATCAATCGAGCTCAAAATACTACCGCAAGCTGACTATAGCTACCTCCGCTCTGGCTTCTTTCTCCGAACGACTCCGGCCGGAAACATTACGCTGGCTTGCTTTGGGCCCACAGAGCAGGTGAGATTGAGGATTCAGCATTTCATCGATAGCAAGGCCTGGATTGATGTCGAGCGTGAACCATATATCCTCTTCGACCTTGTGTTGGAGGGACTTTTCCTCGAGATAGATCGGAATGTGTGGAACATGAATACCTTATTTGGAGCTCTGGAGCACGTAAGGTAGCATTCTTTCCCTTCTTGAGAACAGATGGCTAACAACCGCAGCGAACCTTAGAAAACGCCAATTCAAAAACGCGTACCACAATACCCAAGACAGTCTTCGTGGAGCTTCACAACTTAGCAAAGCACATGACCCACCTTAGCGAGGCGATTCAGTCAGGCTTGCTTCTCATCGATAGTGTCTTAATGCGGGTCAAGACGCTCGAGTCTAACTCCGGACCGAACCTGGCAAGAACAAGCTCCTATGGAAGTGGTTCGACCCTGACCACGAACGATGTTCGTCAACAGCTTCGAGATAGCTTCGAGTACCGCCGATCACTATACCAATCCACAAGGCTTCGCCTGGAGAGTCTACAGAAGAGGATCGAGAACTGCATCATGCTGTCCTTCAACCTGGTCACTCAGCAGGATTCTCTGGTAATGATTCAGGACTCGAGCTCGATGAAGATTATTGCAGCCATCACAATGCTCTTTCTTCCCACGACGGCAGTTGCAGGTGTTGTGGGCAGTCAGCTGTTCCAGACCTCATTTGCAGACACAGACGGGACATGGACAGTTTTGACTACGCCTCTCTTCAAATGGCTGTGGTGGTTGAATGTACCTCTCACTGTGGTCGTGGTAATTCTCGCATGGGCCTGGCGGAAACACTCTCACTCTGAACATCAGGAACCGCGACTTCAACCAAAACCAATAAGGAGGCCAACCTTCCTTTCCATTGCACGATCCATGTCATCGAAAGTGTGAAAACAGAACATTAGAAAAGTCATATGACTATGGTAGTGTCATTGAGTGGATTGTTGGGGCTTACTCAATAAGATAAGGTACAAGAGGCATTTGATAAAACTCAAGTGAGCTACGAAAGCTATAGACTGCGGTTTTTACGGGAGACTCGTGGCTTGATCACTTACACTAGCTTCCTTGTTGGTGTAGGAGTTATTAATTGATACGTTGACGCCTCGCTAAAGTTGTTGTCGCCGTTTGAAAATGGTCGTTTTGGCCCGTTTTGGCCCTAAATAGTGAAATCGACGTTTAACTCTGGCGACTACTGTACCCTGACAATACAGCACGAAGCCGCTCCTTTTTATGCTAGTGACATCTTCGGGTTCCAAGCTTGAACCTTTATTTTAATGGTGCGGCCGATGTTCGACCCCTAGTTTGGAGTGATCTAGGCTGCCGTTGTGATACAAGAATTACAGAAAAGCGTCCTGGACCTAAAACCTCTTTTAGCATCAACAGTTTTGAGACATGCGATGTTCTGACAGGGAGCGGGAGTATATCACATCCCTCATGAAGTTGATCTCTGGTTACCATCCCGAAACCTCCTAGAGACTGGAAGCATTTATTTTGGTCGGTATCAAAATTGACATCACCTCTGAAAATAGTGACAGCGGAGCGCTGTTAACTTTTGTCTCATTTTATCCTACTGCACTGGGTAGCTACTTGCATCAAAGGTAGTTGCGAAGAGGACAAGATACCCGGGAAAAAGGCTACTCAGACTATGTTTCCTATGTGTGCCATAGTGCCTATTTCGCTGGATAAGATACACATCTGAGCAGATCCAAAATATGCACCATTTGTCCTTCATCTGACTCCAAATATTAGCCATTCGATCACTTTCCATACGAACGATGCTAAGCGCAACAGCAGGGACTCCTCCCGGTACAACAGTCATTACGACTGCACTTACAGCAGCGTCATCGGTGACGGCACTTTCACGCCAGGCGAACAACCCCTGTGCTTCGATGAGCCCGAAACTGGTCTACCATGCTGCTGCTGCAGAACCGGCAATGGGACCTACAGCCAAGAACCCCATCCCTCTAAGGACGGGTGCCAAGACGAGAGATGCGGCTAGCATAGTGCCTCCTAGCACCTGCGGTACAGACATGAGGGGTCGCTTTCGCATATGTCAGCCAGATGCACCACAAAGTATCATAACACAGGCTCGTCAGTGTGGCACAAATTCTAGTCATAGATACATTTGGCCGCCTCTCCACAGCATTCCTATCGTCACTCAGCCGCAAAAATCGACCACCAAAGTTGTTCGGAATGACTGTCAATCAGACTAAGAAAGGAATATTTTGAGCTCCCCACTTTGGAAGTAACACAGGACTGAAACGACCACCCTATTGTTGTGGATTCAACAGCTTCTCACCGCCTCAAAGAAGGCGTGGCAAATTGATGCTGTTCGACGCTCAGAACGACAGCTTGAACCGGTCAGCTTCTTCCACATAATCTTCTTTGAGTTTATGAGGCTGAAGATCACTCTGCACAATATATCGGAGCACGTTATCCACGCTCCAGTTATGTAATGGCATACACTCGCAAGGTACGAGCGAATGACCTGTCCAAATGAGGTATTGTTGATTCAATCTGATGTGTGGCTGCCGACCCTAATCTGTAACTAACAGTGACTTTCATGAAATGGATAAAATTGGCTAACTGTGCTACTGGGCGTCGAAATGAAGCCCAATGCTATCTTCACATCTTCATCACATGCGCGGCTGTACATTATCAGTTACCACTAGAAAGGCCATCACTTGCAGCGTCTGTTTTCTGCTTGATTCCGAATCTGGTTTCTGCTCCACAAAAGCATCGATGGGCACTCTAGACCCAAGGAGGCCGTAAGCTCGATGCAGATTTCCTATTCCTTTGCGTTAGGACGCATTTGTTATTACAATGATGACGTTCTGCCCGTGGCAGCGTGCTTGGCGTGATTATGGTTGACCTAGTCTGCATCACCCTTCATCTAAGACATAGGTTCGGCTGCAAGGATAGGTATCAGCCTTGATATCCGCTTAGGTGGATGGTGCTTTGGTCAAATGCCAGGTAAGTAGTTTAATCGAGTTATCCATACCGTCACGTATGGAGTTCTGCAGTTATCAACTTTACACCGTCCGCCGCGACGCCTACGTTCAACTTGTGCACCACACTTTGTGGTCGTAGCTTCGTCGCCGACTTTGCCAGAGAACAGTGGCCGCAGCACAGTCGCAGTATGGTGAAACGCTCTAAACTCTTCAACTCCCTTCCCTCCAATCATTGTTACACCACTTTTTGCAAATCGAAAGCAAAACGCCCCCGCGTCGTTAGCGCTAGGCTTTAATTATGGGGCAAGTCCCCGTAGAATCATGCATGAAGGGGACTAGGATGTAATTTTGCGATACCAATATTTTACGACCCTCGTTTTGTACCTTCCGCAAGTTTCATTTTAGTGGTAGTCACAACCTCAAATCTATTCGTACAGTAAATACCAGATTTGTTTTCGCCCTTATTGTTGAGTCCCACATATCCCTGATTTGGGAAAGGGGTGGCATAAACCTACTCGACTTAGGCAAGGGGTTGCACAGCCGTGTTTCACACCTCTTGGCAAGTGGCGGAAAACGGTTGCGTCGCTTGGTATGTTATGGGGGGAGGGAACTTTTGCAAGGAACTGTTTGTAGATCATCCCTGTAGAGGAGAATCTCTCGATAGGCAAGAAAACTGTCTAGCACTCAGCCGTACTAGTGTGTTTCAAAACTCCTGTGGTTGATGTAGTGGTCGTCTTCCACCATATATCGAGGGCCATTTCAGTCTCTGTAATGCCCATATCGATAGCATTTCTCTACCTCTTTGCGCAAGTTCGACGCCGACACGCGCCGTGTGAAGTCACGTGAGAACACGACCAAGACCGACATTAGGCTGGATTTTGTGGTATCAAGTTTGAACCAATTCCAACGTCTACATTTGCCTAAACATTTGAATGCACGAATACTACCAGCACAGTCCTTCAATATGATACTCAACTTTACATCACTCATTCTGATCTTCACATCTATTCATCTTAGTTATGCTACCGCGCTGCCAAACACTCTCTCCGACCTGGCCAAGAAGTCGCCGAGTGGCTCCGCTGGCCTTCGCTGGGGACCCTACGAAGTTGGGCCTTTAAAGCTCTACATCACCAATCCACACACCGGTTATGCCGGACCCAAGTTCAATAACGCGCCTCACATCAATGTTCATGTCGACCGCAAAGCCGAACGCAACCAATACAAAGAAGTAGTCAATCTGCACGTTGTTAAATATACTCGAGCCGGAAAGCATTGCTTATATATGTGGGACAGCAAATCCGGAAAGACAATCTTTGACAAATGCTTTGATAACTTTGAAGATGCTGCGAAAGAAGGAGTTGAGACGGCCAAGGAAGTTGTCGATGCGGTGATGGAAGGTGTGGGTTTTCTTGCGAAGATCGCAGCTACGGTAGCACTTGGAATTGCTTTGATTGCTGCAATTCTGTTGAGTGGACTCACCGGCGTTGCAGCGTGAACAACTGGGCGTGACCGAAGGGCATGACGTTTTCCGAATACTGTTATCTTATGTTTTTCCATCGTCTTAACTTCTAAGTTAAATCAGGTTTAGACAAGCACATCCAAGGAGCGTTTGATACAGAGAAAAAGTAAATATCATCTATTATGTGAGAATAAATTACTCTTCGTGAAGCATCATGTTTGGACCCGCAACATGGTAAAATTATGGGAGACAGCACGTAAAGCACAGGCGTCACCTACCCTTCATCCACAATTGCAGCGCCAAAATACCCCCATGAACAGATCCGGTTGTGAGGAGAGAACGAGAACAACCTGATCCACGAGGAGATCAATATAGCGATCGATCAACGTGTGCACGATCTAATAGACAGATTCTGACTGTCCCAGCAAAAACAACACATACTGCGGCACTACTTAGACAGATAGAACATTATACGTACCTCAGGTTACATCCTATGATGAAAGAGATTCGCGAGGTATATTTTAGCAGTATCTACCTCGTAGGTTCGGAATGTATCTGGGTCGATATCGTGCTGTTGAAGACTTCGAGCCGAATTTGCGTTGGAAAGTGCAGCGATGTAATCGTCATATGGGCTACGAGACAAGTGCTAGGATAGTCAAACATACTACTTAGTGGACTGCTGTGTGAAACTCAAGTTCAATATTTGTTGTAGTGCCCTCAAGAGCATTGATGATAGTGTTCGCGATGTTTAGAGCTGTGCTCATCACCAGTGGAGGACGAGGAGACTTTACCTCAAACACAATGGAATCAAGCGAACTGAATAGGATCGCACCTATTCTCTTCGCTAGTGAACATGGGAATCATGCCAGACCAAATGAGACGAACGCTCATATTGTTATAGGATGAAAAAATAGGTGCTACCTTATTCTGAAGGAGGTATGTCTGACCATCAAACAGCTTGCTCGTCAATCATAGAATCTGTCCTTTCTGAGCCTTGTATGTATTAGCTCCTCGTTCCAGCCATGAGAAAGTGCTTCTGATCTCACGAATGCAATGTGTCCAATCTCAGCTTCGGGACGTACATCCGCAATCTGAACCCTCAACTTTCGTAGTTTCCGCGCTCTCTGCTCGCCGCCCAGCAAGCTACCTCCAGGACACAGAGGCTCAAAGTATGGACTATCTCGTGTAAGAGATGATACAAAGCCGAGAATATCGGGTGCAATGATAATGATGCGCAGCAACAGGCTGGCAAGTGCACAAAGGAGCAGAATCATCGAAACGATCAGAAGAGTAGTAATCCAAGCATAGTTTGCCTTGTACACTGGATTTCCTTGAATGATGACTGCTGGGGCTTGTTGATAACTACCAAAAACTTCACCAGTAGTCGCATTGAAGAATGTAGAGGTGTTTCGGCTGCTGTGGTCAGCGATGTTGTAGTCCCACTGAGCAATCAACCAGAAGGTATTAAAAACCAGGGACAACCGGGCGGAGAGGTCGGCATCGCTCACACTGTCCCATGAAACTGTGCTGATGGTAGCTTGCGAGAAAGGACGGTCCCAGCCACTTAGAAAGGCATCGAACGGCGAAGCATACTGATGGACAATAGTGCCTGTTGTTTGTGGTAGCCAGTTAAGCATGGTACCAAATAGTTGCAGCTTCCAGAGCGGATCTTCAGTATAGACTGTGGCATCGTTCCACTATCAGCATCAAGGTTAGTTGCATTTCTTATGTACGGAAGATAAAATGGAAGAAGACCGAACAAATAGTGAGAATGCAAGATTGCTAAAGATATCATAATCTGGCTTGTAGTGAAAGGAAATGCACTTACTGGGTTAATGAAGTCTGGACGAGGATCGTTTGACTTTCGAACTTTGGAAACATGGCACGCGCCATCGTTGCAGAGAACCCCTGCTTCAACACGCACTGTTCGCAGTCTGCACCTGGACTTTGATCCTGGGTATGATATATTATTAACTTTGTGAGAATTGCGCACGCTAAACAAGATATCCATGTACTGAGGTGTGCTATTGCTGTATAATTGTGTCAGGTTGTAGGGCACATTGGATGTGATGACAGAGAGACCTCCATCAGAAGTTTGTCCCTGCACCTCTCCAGTTGTTTCATTCAAGATGCATTGCTGGGCCGTGTTATAAGTCTCACAAAGAGCATTGTTGGGATCAGGGTGATTGTTACAGAATTTGCACCATTCAAGTTCACTGTAACCTGGCTGTTCCCAGTGACAGTCAGTATCAACGATTGGCCAATTGAGATTGAAACTAGCAGTTCCTTGGTCGGGAACACACCAAGTGGGAACACCGACCAAACTTGAATAATTAATAGATCCAGAAGCGGTATCGAAAGTTCGCCAAGCGTTGGGTTGCAGGTCCAATACATACTTCGAAGCTGGAATCTTTATGTTGGCCCAGGTATCAGTCGGACCGCTCCTGGTGCTATCTGGGGCAAGGAGCGATGCCGAAAACAGAGCATTGATTACGTTTTGATCATTCACCTGGTGTGCCGATCCGCCGAAGTATCTCATTGTTTCTGCTGTCACACCGTAGACAGAAGTTTCGCTCTGAATATTAGCAGCTGCAGTCGAGAGTACACGGAGAGAGCTTTGACCTCCTATTGGCGACAAGGCCCATAAGAGGGTTATGGCAAAGCTTGCAACGCTCAGGTCCCTCAAGCCGTATGCAGCCTCAATAGACCCAGCAAAGCTCTGACTTTGGATCAATTGTTCAAGCATCTGCACAAGTCAATAACTAGTAAGTGGCAGTATCGGTCATAATTCAGGACAGCATACACCGATACATTGGCCTTTCTCAGCCTGCCACCTAGCCAAGTGTTTGTTGAATCGCGCGACAATCGCAGCAAATGCGATGGGGAATATCGTAGGGCCTAACTTGGCAGCTTGCTCAATCTTTTGACCAAAGGACGAAGTTCCATGGCCATTCAAGTGGGCTGCGATGCTGCCAAGGACTATGAAGAGGCAGGGGAGGACTGCAAGGCATATATCGATCAAGGCTCTGAGGAATATCTGATGCTTCCGATTCTGAAGTGCCTTTGCGCCTTGTGTTGCGGCTGCTTCGAACAAGAGTAGTTCAGTGCCTTTACCAACGACACCAGTCAGGTCACTTCTGCTATCCTGAGGCTGGTCATGATGCGCTGAAGAACTTGCTAGTGGTTTACGCGGTGGACAAGCGAGGTTGCCACTCGTATTAGGAGGTTCAAAAATATGTGTATCCATAGGCTCGCTTTGAACGGCGTGGTACCATTGAATCGCCATATTGTCTCCAAGATGCATGAGTCTGGAGGGAATCAACACAACAGACAGACATCGACCATAATTAACAAAAGGCGCAGTTAAACTTATGGACCCTCAAAGCCACGAAGGTTTATTGTATCCACCAGCGACCGCATTTAGGGACGCAAGTGCATGATCATGTTCATACTTTCTTTTGTAGTGTTGCCTGTTGTTCTAGTGACGCTGGTGGCGCAGTTCAAGAGAATCCAGCTAGAATGAGTATACTGCCGTCACGAATGCACCAGCGGCCCTGCCAAGCCCCCGCCTTCAGCCGGCATCGGACAAAGGCAGATGTTCTGAGACCTTTTGGCGGTGTTGTGCACGTCTCGACAACTGCATGCGCCAAATAGTGTATTTGCATAACACAGTGGAGAGTACGAATCCTGCCTCGAGCTTGTGGCCATAGCCTCTGCACGCGTGCAACTTGTTCATTCAACCAAAGACACGATAGTAGTTTGACTCTATCGTCTGATCACTGTTTGCTAGCTTTTTGCAGTCTGATGACCGTAAGATTAGTATTATTAGTATTATTCAAATCGCCTCATGGTTAGATGAATATTGAGGTAAAACCATTACTAACTTATTAGTTTAAATGTCTTAATTATATTTATATTAATTTCAATATCTTATTTATAGATAATAGATGGCTTTAATCATAGAAAGAATAGATTTTAGCTTTATAAAACTATTAAATGACATACCGGTTACAATAAACAAGGGACACTTATTATAAATCCAGAAAATTCATACTATGATTAATTTGATGTATATACATACAATTGTTGAAGAAATATTAATGCCTAAAAGTGGTTTAGTCGATGACAAGTTTTTATTGGAATTTACAAGGGGTGCTGAAATCGGATATCGTACTTCTCTTATGGGAATGCCTAGAAGCTTATTCGTTGGGCGAACACGAAACGTATTGAGTCTTCGGCGTTGTGGGTACGGACGAACTTAGTGAGAAGATAATACGGTTCCTGGTCGCCATCACTACCGCCGCCATCAGGTTCAAGAGCCGAAGATCTAACAAAGTCTAAGATGTTAACCTCGCCCTACCGATACTGACCAGCGACAGAGGTCACTTGGATACGAGATCCCTACCTACCTGAACGACACTGGATAGCTCGTACTGATTGGACGTGCTTACAGCTCTTTATGATATCTTGGTCTAAACGATACAAACGGTAGCCATGATCTACAATTATAGGATAAGTCCCGAGTATCGACAGACGTAATAGCCTTAAGGGCTTAGGTAAGAGGGCGCCACGTTGAAAGGTAGTGGTCCACGTACGATCAATTAAAGGTTTCTAAGATAGAGTAACAAGGCGGAACTTGACTAAGTAAAAGACTATATAGAGCTCGTTCCCGTCTCTCGGTATCACTGTATAGAGCCTAGATATATACAAGCTACATAGATTACTCCTATTGTCTCGAGTACGAGCTCTAAAGAAAAGTAATTAGTTGGACAATTATCGTAATTCGATAAGCCTTTCTTTTGTATATATACGTACTAAGGTTAGGTCAGTAACTAAGAATGTGGTTTTACGGATAGACCGAAAATAGACCGTAGATGTATTAAGTAATACGTATATATATATTAGATTCTATAGCTACTAAGCAGTATAAGTAGTATAAGCGATAGAGATCAATTTAAAGAGCTTTACTATACCTACTCTTATATCTATTAAGATTATTTGTATATCCTTATAGCACTTTAGATAACCCGATCCACCACCATTTCGGAAACACCACCATTTCGGAAATGCACCGCACCACAACGCACGCAACGAATTGATCGCATTACTACTGCATTTACTCGTAAATCATATCTCTGCATTGCCTACGCTATTTCTTCGTCCTTTTCCTTTTCTTACCTTGCATTGCAGTGAATACAGTGGGTTCCTGGTCGAGTAGCAGGTCAATTTCCTCCTGGGTCCCACCCCTAGCTGCTGCTACATCACGAAAGGACGTAATAATCGAATCATTGAGTTTGGTAATACGATTACGTACCTAGGTGCCCTCCTTATCCTTATCCATCGCCCTATAGCCTTAGATCTCAGTACGTAGGAGTTTAGCCTCCGCCTCGAGTGTATCAAGTTAACGCTCAATCCGGTGGAGTTACTAGCGGTAGGAGGCAAGTATAACCCGCAGTAGTTGATCGATTATCGGCTTCCACTCGCCCTTATACTTGGGCGTATAATACTCTATAGTCTTCTCTGGTACCAGATCAGGTATAGTTAGCCTATAATTAGCCACATCTCGGCGGTTAAGTATTACGTCGAGGTTGAGTGGATATAGATAGGCCCGACGCCAGCTAGATTAAATAGTGTCCTCTATAAATACCTTAGTATGTACTTGGGCCTAAAGGACGTTAAACTTAGCTCGCCTAAGCCGCTTAGTACCTATCGGATTATATACCTTTAATACGCGGGCGTACACAGCCTTTAATGACGTAAACGGCTACTAGTTAAGTAGCTATAGTAAATAGGACATATAAGAGAGAATCTAGATAATTATAATATTATACCGACGCGCGTAGTCTTAGATACTGCTCGTAATATAACTCCGATAGGTATTTATAAAGAGAATACGCTTCTTACTGTTATCCTAGGTCTATAAAAGGAATACCTTAGTAAACTATTTATCCCCGTACTTATCGGAGGTCCAATCTTTCTTAGTAAAGCCCTAATACTAGTATAAATAATTTATTATTAAAGAAAACTATTAATTAAACGGTTAAAGGGGCTTCTCGCCCTAATGAATAACTAACGACTTAATCGCTCAGCCCTAGGCGTTTATATACTCGATTACTAAGGTCCAGCTAGTCTTAGAGGAGATAATCGATACTAGAGGGCCCTGTTTACGATTAAATACTACGTATTCTGACTGGTAGTGGTTATAGCGCGCCCTAATTTCGTCCGCGTTCCAGATATTACTAGGCTCGATTTAAGGGTCGTTTAAAATGCTCTCCACGGCTTTGAACTAGGCCGTTATTATACTTGGATTACTCGCAGCTACGCGCTCGATCTCGAGGTGTTATTCTTTCTTTGATTTAAGCTCTGAGTGGCGAGTAATAAATCGCTTAATTTAGTTGCGGCTAATTGGTTCGAATAACTTAGGTACCGCGACATTTTCCATGGCCAGTGAATTAGCTAAAACTCGTATTTCCTTATAGTTAATGGGCCTGTACTGTTGTTATAGACGTAGAATATGCTGTGCAAGTACTCTTTCCTGTTTATTGGACAGTTTAGTATGACTTGGTAGCCTATGGAGTTTGGAATGGGTACCGCGGCTGCGATCCCAGACAGTGGATCCGGATACGCCTTCAACACCTGCGGCTTTCGTTATATTGTGATCAGGATCATCTCGAACGGCCTGCAGGGCACGTTGAATGCATTGCTCACGTTCAAATCGATTATCCATGATTTTGTGGCTTGCTATTGCAGCTATAGATGGACAGGCTATGGAAGTGGTAGATAATCGTGGATTTCCGGAATGGTGGTGTTTCCGAAATGGTGGTGGATCGGGTTAGTAATAATATTAGAGAAATTTATAAGATATTAAGATTAATACTAGGTTATATAGTATCTATAAAGCTCTTATTTAATATTCCTATTAATCTTTCTTAAAAACCTAATTAAGATAATAAATAAGATATATATACTAATATAAGCCTAAAAAATATAGCCCTTACGCTAAGTTGTATTATTAGTCTTAGTAATATTACTTATATATGTAGATTTAATTCTTTAACTAAGACTATTAATAGTATTCATACTCCTTTTAAAGCGTTAGAAATAATCAACTGCTATAAAGCCTATATACAGGATTTATATTTTACTAAGGGTTTACTAAAATTGATATTATAAGGCTAAAGGTCCTAAGACTATACTAAAAGATTAATATTAGTAAGTGATAGCTGATATCTATATCAAGCGACAGTAATCTCGTTCTGTATCACTATAGTGCGTGTATACAGCACTGTATTGTAGCTCTAAGTGTGCCGTAATGTTAGAATCAAGGTCCCGGAACATTTGCAGTATTGTACCCATTATAGCGAAAACACTTCTATGTAATGACCACCAGGTGGTGCTTCCTTAGTGTAGCCGCTAAATAGAACAAATTGTATGTGCAGAGGTTCAACTGACACAACGGCTGCTTCTGCTTCTCACGAATCATGCCCGGGTCAGGAACTAAGTCCCCGGCTCAAGGCCAGCCAAAATGCCAGCCTCTCTGCGTATTGTATGTGATGCAGAATAATTGCTGTACAAGAAACGACTGGGTCAGAGGGCATATCTTGTGATTGTAATGATGGCCAAAGCTTTGCACATTACGATTGTAATATTTATGGATTTTGTTTTCCGCTAGCCTTCAGCAACTGACCATTTGAGCTACACCTCACATCGGGTACGGGCCTGCATGGTTGTGCACAACTGCACGTTCAACCTTGCAGCGAGGCTTAGATGACGGACTGACTGCCGCAGGTCAATTCCCGCCTATACTCTCGGCACTTTCCCGTCCCGGGCATGGCTACAAAGAATACATTTCACTTGTATTATGATGTTGTTTACCGATTCTGCAGCAAAAATCTTTCAATGTGTCTACTGCGTAGGTGCTACGTAGTATACATACCATATATTTAGCCTCGTATGTATTGTGACCGGTCTCGACATGGACCAGGGTGAAGCGCCTGAATTGGGGTACCTATGCAACCCACAACATGTTCGTAACTTGTCATAGCCCATTAATTGTCACAGGGCTGTCTATCATCAACCGCTCATGCAGGTCTCAAGCTCGGAGAATTGTAATGTTGACCACTTTTTGTGCGGAAATCGACTTGCCGGCATCTCGTCGCTCATCGATTCTCAGAGCTAGTAAACCGCCCCATTGATCCCGTCTTGGCAGGCTCACCTCAAGCTCACAACGACCGTAATGCATCTTTCCGGCACGTTCAATTTGAAATAGGCTGTTCCATTCAAGGAGATAATTGGTTGAGCAGGCTTAATCTATGACGTGCTTTCGAGAAGTCTATGCATATCTCTCCAGCTATGAAGCATGTTGCTGGCTTGTGGCGTAAGGCTGACAAGACTACGTGAGGCAGATTTCGTTGGAAACTGTCCATAGTTTCGGAAGTCCTACTAGCTTGATCGCTAACACAACCTCCACTTCTCGATCAGACATTTCATGCCGACTCTACCATCTCTATACGCCATATGCAGCACAATTGTTGGGGTCGCTTCAACATTGGTGGCTGTACTTTCACGAGTGGGCTTCTCAAGTTTTGCTGCGACCAAGTCGCTGGGCAACCTGCTGCACCCCCAATGTTCTCTTATGCGGGCGTATTCGAAGGGTACAGTCTCTTGTGCATGTTCAGCCATGACGAGGCTCTTGAGCAAGGACATTTACTGCCAAGACCACTACGGTTCATTCGCAATGCAAGGCACTACTAACTGCTTAGCTCCACCGAAAGGAACAACCTGGCTCTGACATACCGGGATTAAGGGCAATGGAAGACTTCATTCGAGGCTGATGACGACATGACAATCTTTGGCTCAGCGTCAGGAGCACCCCGCACGACTGTTGAGGGCGACGGCACCAGCAAGCCCCTGAACTTAGAGTAACTCAGTCATCTTATGATCAAACCAGGGCTTCACAATGCAGTTCCAGCAAGTAGATCAAGAGCCGTCTTACCGGTATGGAGGAATACGTAGGCGCACGTCGAACTGCCCGGTTCACAGGATCCAAACAATGCTTCTTCCAAGGTGATAGTCGTGGATGAGCCCCGCAACGTCCAAACAGCAGCGCTGAGATGGTTGACACCCGGGACAAGCTGTTTGATGAGTGAGTGAGGTTCTACAGGTGAGGCATGGCAGCAACATATGTTGGTGACAACTATCCCGCGCTTATTGGAGCTTGAGGGGGGATTGAAACTGGTCTTTCTTCGTGTGTTCCTTGTATTGGTCATATCAAGCATTATCAAGTGTTAGCTCCATTATGGAGTGTGCACTACCTGGTGGTGTAGAAACGCTTCGCAACCCCAATCTCTCATCTGCCTTGGCAAAGAGATCTTTCCATCCCTCGAGATCTCTTTCGACGGCATTATATGTTAACATCATTTCCATATCCATTGTTCTAGGCACGAAATTTGTCAGCGGGTTCTGTGCATACCACCACGATATCACGTTGTCGAAGGAGAGACGTACCTGGCTTTCCTCTCTTCTAGTCTGCCAACAGTGCCAGGTGCAGGCATAACACCGTCAAAGATCAACACCTTGCTCTTAGGCCCAAGCGCAGGTACCAAGCTCTGAAGAATCTTGGCTGCATATTTATCGGAGTAGTCGTGACAGATGAAGCGAAGCAAATACACGTCAGCGTCCTTGACGGGTTGCGGCGTGAAGAAATTGTGAGCTTCGAAACTAATCTTCTCGTAGCCAGGCTGTTCGTTTGTTCTTTCCCTCATGTCATGTACAACATTCTCCAGATCTTGCACAAT
Organism: Neophaeococcomyces mojaviensis; assembly: GCA_030247915.1. Classification (NCBI taxonomy): domain Eukaryota; kingdom Fungi; phylum Ascomycota; class Eurotiomycetes; order Chaetothyriales; genus Neophaeococcomyces; species Neophaeococcomyces mojaviensis. Next base: position 31,980 of record JAPDRQ010000063.1, read on the forward strand.
AAAGTTCAACTTAGGCGCCTTCTTGGAGATGGCCAGACTTACGTGCCCAGTACTTCCACCCATATCAACAACTTTCCCAGCACCGAGTGCCTCCCAATCATATCCGTCAATTAAGTGCCTAATGTTGTAGGAATCCTGACCACCCATGTTTTCCATGTTCCCGAAGAATCTTGCCATCCTCTTCGGACTCGTCTCAAAGAACTCGAAGGTCGGTAAGTCGATGCCATGTCCTACATTCCACGGTGCATGATTCCTCTCCTGGCTACCGGGATACTTCTCGGCTGCTTCGCTGATCTTACCAGCGCCGATAAAACCCTCCTCGAGCAGGTACCCGATACTATCTCTAAGGCTGGGAACAGTCAACAACTTCGACATGGCTGTGTGAGATACATGACCAGGCACTGGTTCATAGAACACATGCTGAGTCATCAGCATCCTCAAAATCCTCGTGCATTGGCGCTCGTCAACACCTGTCTTATTGGCTAGGTCGCTGAACGATATCTGGTCTTTTAGTGGCACAGCATCCGCGAGGCTGAAATGGTAGACATATTGGAGGCAGGCACCGCTGTGATGGTGCGAACAAGCGATGTTCCAGAAGAGAACTTCGGCGGGTGTTGAAGCTAGATGGAGGAGGAGTTCGCATGAGTCACGGAGACTGCGACGTGCTTCTGCGACTTCCGTGGGCACGCTCGGGAATGGGTCGATTGCTGTTGGACCTGTGCCAGGGAAAAATGGGAAGGCATCTTCGGCGAGGGAGAGAGGTGGCAGGGAGTTTGATCTCAGGTAGTTGTCGACGATTGCTGCATTGACCTGGATTTGGCTCGCTATGTCGATGACAGAGGGAGCTGGTGCCGACATGACCAGTGGCGCGATTGTGTTCGAAGGTGATGGCTTACGAGGACAAACGCATTGCGAGCTCTTTATACGAAAGCAGGGTCAGCCACGACTCTGTTCGTGTTGACTCGTATTAGTTAATGGAGCATGCTTGTCGTCGTTATTCACCGCAGACCATTTTGGGAAATGTAAGACGCCGGTGAGTGGTGGACATGTTGGGACGCCTGAACTAGCATATGAAAGCCTTATGTTTCTATTGGTTGTTGCACTTGGAGCAAATCAGCCCTAATACTAGACTCAGTCGGAGCGAACAACATGATATCTCCGACCTTTCTCGATGGAGAGTCTTGTAGCCCCTATCGTGGCACCTGATCGTGGGTATATGTGGATCTAGCAACTTGGAATTTGTCATGGCTAGCTCACGATATTATTATACCGATACATGCGTACCGAAGTGGTTCAGCTACAAAGCTACGTATGCCCTTGTGGGATGGTGTGAGACAAAAGAGTCTTGGCACCTGTAAAATCAAGAACGCGATTGTAGAAATCAGTAAACACGGCGCAAAGAATTGCTCAACCCATGCGTAATAGTAGGTTTCTTTACTGGCCAACGTAGTCGTTCTCTACAACATTCTCCTTATCCGCAGCGTTCTGATTGTGAACCGCCTTAGCAAGTTTGTTACCGTCTCGAGACACGCCTATTCCCCGCAGTCGTCCAGCAAGTTTTCTGGTATACCGTCCAGCTGAAACATCAAACCCTACGGCATGGCTTTAGGGTGGGCGCCAAAATTTACCGGACCTTAAGTTTGGTGAGGTTAAGCCATCTTGATTTTCTGCTATTGTGCCAGGTCTTCTACCTTTTGCTAGGGTTCAAGGTAGCCTCATCTTTGTATGGTAAAGTCCGGTAAATTTTGGCGCCTACCCTAAGCCGCGAACATTGTATCTAACGCAAAATGTCCAAGCTCGAAGGCAACTCCTAGCAGACTCAAAGAAAGGAATATGCAGAGCAGAGTCACAAAAAAAAAAAGCAATAAGTAGTTGTGGAAGAACTATCTTGCCCCATACACAATCTTCTACCCAACTGATGCCGAAGGCACAAGACAGAAGGGCGCCCTCAAGAACTGTAACAGCTGGCTGCCAACTTCGAAGCGAGTTTTGCCGTCCTGCTGAACCGAGGAGGGTGAGGTCAAGCAGTTCAGAAATGTCAAATGTTTGACGCGTCTCATGTCACTACCTGGCTTGCCAACAGCGGCAGTACAAGATGTTACCTTCACTCAAGGAGATATGATATACGTCTGCCACCAACCGATCTGAATGATCGTTCTTGACCGGCGTCCGATCTATAGCCATTGATTTCATCGTCAACAGTATGTTGTGCAAGTACACGACCCAGCACTAAACGAGCATACAGTCATGGTGGCCTCATTGACTGACACCATCGGGATCGGGACCTCACGCTGGTGGAGAGATGGTGCCTGACAATCGCTTAGGCCGCTGTCCTGATGATGTATGAGTTTGTGCACCACCACATCTTGGATCAAAACATAAAGTTCATTTTCCCTTACTGAGCAATACACATTGACAACTCCGCACGTCAGAGCTAGTTGATCTCCTTTGATCACGCTGCGCTACTTTGTATCCTTCACAAAGATATTCCGGTCATCGGATTTAAAGATCCGACCACATTTACTCTATATTGATGCTCGATGGGTCTTGGTGTATATTGATGTTATGTTTAAAGGCTTCGCTGGAGGAAGAAGTGCTTGAGATGTGAGCATAGGCACGAGGAATAGGCCTCTGTGTGTGTGTGCGCGTGTGTGTGAGGATACATGTCACATTCCACTCTAGACACAAGGCTAGGTTAGACTGCAACTAGGTGTGGTCTATTGGGTTATAAGGTATAGGACGTATAGTGCTAGGATAACTAGGGATCTGACAGTATAACGGATGCAGAATTGTATACAAGCTGTCTAGAATGGAGTAGGGTATCGGATGACTGGGGTCATAAAGGTATGGGTGGATTGATAACTTAGGTTGACTACAGAAGGAGAGAGTGTCTAAGGAATAACTAGAACTAGATCAGTATATATATCGCATTGTCTATTGTGTCTATCGTGTCTGTAGTAGATACAATAGATATAGCAGCCAGCATCACTCGCCTCATCGGGCAAGGTTTGTCCTGAACTCCTTCCGATTGGTTCATGATTGTACTACCCGTTAGGCGGCCCTCTTTGCTTGGTTTGCGTGGTAGTGGTCAGGCTGGCATGGAACACAATCGGTGCTTTACGTGACCGAGTTTGATGTGTCAAAAGTTGAATTGACAGTGAAGATCAATTGGGAGAAGTGTTTGGGATAGAACTGGTCTTGATCTGATTGGATGGTATGGAAAATCAGGCTTGAACCTATACGGCAAGCGCTGTGCGCGCGAAGCTTAGTTCAAACTCGGACATTGCGTTTTGAGAAAGCTGATCTTGAGTCTTACTGTACCCTGATCTTGACCTATCCAAGACGGTGAAGCATTCTGCTATTCACTCTACTTTCGGCTCCTTGTCGCAGTCGCTTAGTATACCTAGCCTTTTTGTGGCCTCTAGCGGATCGTTCTCGAGAGGCTCCGAAACCCTCGTTTCAGACAGAAATCTCGATTAAGCCACATGTTTTTTCAACTCTTCCTCGGTCCAGTCCCATAATTCCTTCGCCAAATCATCATCCCTCCCCTCGGGTCTCCCTTCACCAGCTACGCCTAATGGCTCGTAGTATTCTCCACTCTTTAGATTCGTGGTCGTCGCAGCCCAAACCTGATGCTTCGCAGCCACCTCAACCGACTGAAAGATAAACAATCTGTAGACAAACCGGCCCATGACACGGTCTATGAATCCCACATCCGTTGCAGCTACTGATAGGTCAGTGTTGGCTGCACCTGGATGAACCGCGGCCACGGTAATTTTCGGATATTCTTTTGCTAATTGACGAACATAAAGAATATTCGCGAGTTTGCTTTGTGCGTAACGTTTGAGACTGGGTAGATGCTCGGCAGTGGTCTTGAGCGTATCGAACAAGATCCCACCCACAGGGGCATTGCGGTGGCTGTATAAGGTAAGGACAATGACACGGACGTCAACGCCCGTATCAGCGGTCTTAGTTAGTAGAGGTAGTAGAAGCTTCGTCAGGAAGGCATGTCCCATATGATTAATGCCAAACTGCATTTCGTAACCATCTTCCGTGCGTCCTGGTGGAGTACCCATGACACCAGCATTGAGTATAAGTAGATCGAGACGGCCGACCTCTGCAACAAAAGTCGCGGCAGCTTTCTTGATGCTATTGAGCGAAGCAAGGTCTATTTGCAAAATCTTGAGGTTGGCGTTGGGGATTTGTTTTCTGATGTCTGCGCATGCTACCTTGGCTTTATCAATGCTCTGCGCTGTCATCCAGATCTCGGAAGGACTATGCTGAGCAAGATAGATGATAGCTTGCTTTCCCAAACCAGTGCTGCCACCTGTAACAAGCATGGTTTTGCCATTGAGGGGTGGGATGGACTCGTCGGGATTGTAGGTTGCGGCATTGCTACCTGTTATCGCGCCAAGGCGCAGCATGATGTTGTCGATGTGGCAGACTGCTAAAGACTGAACTACACAATACCCAGGTACATGTGAAGGTTGAATTATTCTGTTCGACCTCAGCAACTGGATTCAAATTGATACATATATAGCTTGGCTTCTAATACGTGACGTGAGAAATGTTGCCTGCGGCCCAAACAGCTACTGGTGACGCGTCCACTAGTGCCTAGGCCCCCTAAAGAAGTAACGAGGTGTATATTTGCCGAACCTGATCTGGAACCACTCCGTACTTTGATCTCTCAAAAAATTGCTTAGCGGAGGCAAAAACTGATCGAACTTAGACTGCTACCAACGACGTGGGCCTCTTGTGGTCTGCGCCTGATAGATCTGGAATGGACTAGTTCAGTTTCACGCCGTCCATTACCCGAGACATCGTATAGAACTCGACGTAGTGCCATTTAATTACGGTTTAAAGGTAGGGAGAAGAAAACCGTTATCCATGAATCCATGAATATCCCAGATCTGACGCACTAGCTTCCACGTCTGATCGAGCAAGAAGCAGCTGCACAGTCTCGGGGTCCTTTTTCGCAGCTGCGATCATGAGCGGCGTTTCACCATGCCAATCCCGGGCATTGATGTCTACATCTGACCGAGCGAGAAGCAGCTGCACGATCTTGTTGTATCCGATCTCAGCTGCCCGATAGAGTGGTGTTCGACCATCGCAATCTGGCGCATTAGCTGCCACATCCAACCGAGCAAGAAGCAGCTGCACGATGTCTCGGTGTCCTTCCTCGGCTGCTAAAAAGAGTGGTGTTTTACCATGCCAATCCCGGGCATTGATGTCTACATCAGACCGAGCGAGAAGCAGCTGCACGATCTCGGTATGTCCACATATGGCTGCCCATGAGAGTGGTATCCGACTCCAACTGTCTTTGGGATTGATATCGTCGCTGTCTCTAATCATGTTCTGCACAACCTGTTTGAGACCGAAATATGTGCAGATGTGTATTGCCGCAAAGTTTGATATTTGAATCCCATATCTGCCACCTAGCCAGCCCCAATTAGCTAAAGCAAGCTGACTAACAAAGCATAAAGCTCCTTCATTTGTCAAGACTTTCAGAATCTCAGCGGTGAGTTGCTCATCATTTACGGTACGCCCGTGAACGCCCCAATACTTTCCAGCATACGCCAGTAGTTTGTACTTTCTGATGATGCCCGCCAGATTCATGTTCCATTCACATTGATCGTGAGCGAAAACGCTCATGCTGAGGTAGGCTAGACAACTTCGCGTGATCTCAAGATCCCCGTTTGGCAGCCATCGTTCACGAACCCTTTCAAAGTATTCTTGTGTGGTATAGTGTACTAAACGGATGATCCGACTTTTCTGGTCGACTTCTACTAGTCCTTGACAGGCAGAAACGATGTCATCTGCATCGCTGAGATCTTCATCGTGGTTCAAGTCTTCCCACCCAGGCTCGATGGCAATGGCTTCTCGTAACTCTTCGATGGACAACTCTCTGCGCGCATACGTGACCCAGAGAAGGGCTTTTCGGGCCAGATTTCGATAGCCCTGGCGTTGATGGTCAATACGATTCAAAGCGGCATCATATGCGCTGTCTAAACCATTGAACCCCTTCTCCAGACGAGCCAAAGCACGCTTCAGTTCTCGGAGATTCATTGTGTCAACCAATGGATCGAACTGCAGCCGGGCCAGCAAGAACCTGCAATATGCATTAGCCCTACAGGACAGCATTGACAGAATCATTGTCCACTTACATGCCTTCCGCAGCTTCAATGATCTGGCGCTTGATCAGGTTCTGAAGCTGTTCATTTCGCGAGACAAAGCCTGCAAGTTCAGCCATACGGTGGGTCAGATACACTTCCAGGTCGTCGTTGTGGGCACGGATCTCAATGTGGGGACAGGCGGAAATCGCTGCTTGATCTCAGGAAGAGAGCGGCTCGTGGCGAGGAAATTGACCTGTCCATGCTTCTGCTGTTGAAGATGGAAAAGCTCAGCCAGAAGTTTGTCTCGTCCTTGATCGGCATTCTGACACTCGTCTAAAGCATCGATCACGACGAACACCCGAGCGTATAAGCCAACAAGGAGGCATAGGACGTCCTTCAGTTCTTTTTCTGATGGCCGCGTTGCGCGATCTCGGTGCCTCCGATATAATGTTTCCACTGGCTCCGGAAGCTGGGTTTGTTCCTGGAACAGTTGCCGAACCAAAATTGCCAGCATGTGGTGGATGTCCTGTTCAGCTTGTCGATTGAAGTTGCAATACATGTACGCGATCACAACGTCAGTGCGCCCAGAAAAGCGCGCCTGCAGATCATCTACAACAGAAGCGACCATCATGCTTTTGCCTGAGCCGGGAAGCCCGGGACAAAACAGCGTGGTGTTGGCATGCTCGTACCAATTCTGATATTCGTGATGGTTAAGTAGCCAAACCCCAGTTCCTTCCTTTCGCCGCGAGATCTGATCGGTCTGCTGGTCTGCAAAGTCGGTGCGACTATACCAGTCAGCCACCATCATCCTCTGCTGAGAACCGTTCACACCACTGGCAGATTCATGAAAGTGCTGATGAATATCTCCATGAATATCTCCTTGAATGACAGACGCATAGCTGCCCACCGAAGTCGGTCCATATTGGTTGCCTGTATTGGTCATGCCGCTGTATTGTATCTTTGTGTGCTTGGATCGTCTCGAAGCGGTACCTCAGCCTTATTCATCTTCCGTTTCCATTCCTTTCAGCATGAGCATAGAATTTCGAACACGTGTGATTTCAGCGGTGCTTTGTTTATCTCGAATACATGAAGAAGCTGCACTTAGCGAACGAGTGGACAAGCCCAACGGATGCTCCCGTGAGGATCGCAGCAGTGTTCTCTTTGTACCATTCGTGGTTTCTAAGCGACAAGGCGACTCAAACGCTGTCGACGTATTCGATGAACATGGAATTTTGGTATGTTTAGAATTCGCACAGATGAACGCTGCTTGCTGCACAGGCAGCCGTTGGCCATTCATCGCAGACAACGCCGCATAGCCCAACGAGGCAGACTGCGGAGCACAATAATGCTCGAGTTTCCACGTGTCTGTCTGCATGGCCAAGCGGGTTCTAGTTCACTTAGCTACATATGGCAGGTCTTGGGGCACTAAAATTTTAGCTGCGACTTAGAATTACTGCCTAAAGCGTATGTAGTATGCAACTTTGGGTAAGCTGGAACTCACTTAGAGATTATGCTCCATGAATGTTCGTGGTTCGTAGTGCATACAATATCAATGGATTAAGCCTGCGTAGTTGCGCCGAGGTAACTCCCGTTCCTGCGCATTTGCTGCATGAAGGCCACGCCAAGCCAGCAAAAAACAAGAATCAGTTGGCCCTACAACTCACTTCGTACTACAGGAAGCCCAGAAAAACAAGTGCTACAATTGTCATACTTCAGTAAAGCAGGCAGTCTATTTGTCGCAACAGCTCAGCGCCAAGTGAAATGCTATCGTTTATAAGCAGTCGGTTCATCTGGCTCAGTGTGTCTACCCTGTTTTGTGCAATGAGCCTCTCGCTTTCACAGCTCCAGCTCCATGCTCGACTTGCTTTCAACCTCGAAGTTGCCTTCTCGTCTCAGAGTATGTCCAAAAGGACTTTTGTTGGTTGTGGGAACTTGTCGCGCTCAACCAGTCTCCTCAAACGCTTCGTAGCTTGTTGCTTCGGCTTTTGGTATAGTGATTGTTCTGGAACGACAATGGAAATAGGATTACTTGCCTCTGCGATCGTGAAAGGGGAGTCTGGCACCAGGCTGTTTCTGCTTGATGCCACCTTCAGTGGCAGCGGCAATCAGATTGATTTTCAGCCGAGTAGAGAAACAAGCAATTCCCGCCATTGAGGCACCTCTCTCGCTGAGTTCTGTCGCACCATCGGTCTTCCATCTCTATCATATGGCTCCATGTTTTATTCTGACGCTGCAGCAACAGACCCAAACGCATATAGGCGATGCCTCGAAGCACTCATGCGCAATAATGAACAGCATTTTCCCTGCGTGCTCCTCACGCGTGGGTGTCAGCGTAACATCCCTAACCATCGTATTGTGCATAGTCACTCTTCGCCTCCCAGGATACCGTCTATCTCACTTCTCCCACGCTCTTCACATGAACTCCCTCCCCCCACAGCAAATCTCACTGCTGCCTGCTCGACCCCTTCTCCCACTCCAACCAACCAGGACCCCTCCATAACTTCCCCCAAACTCCGAAACTGACTCGCAGTGCGCAGCATATCGTTCACCATTGTTTCCATTTCCTGGCCCCGCCTCCATAAACTGTACGGCGGAGCTCGTTTGTCCCTAGGCCACCCATTCTGTAAGGAACCAGACACCAACGAGCTCTCCGAAGACCTGAGGCGTTTTAGGAGACGTCATAAAGTCGCCGTGGCGACCGAATTGGTCGGTGGAAGGATCAGGACAGGTGGTAGTGTAGTAGCCGCGCATAGGGAAGACCAAGATATTGACGCATGTAGGAGGCTATGGGAATTGAGGGGCCGGTGACCTGTGGCTGTCAGTGTCGTGTCCTATGGGTGGGATAGAAATCCAAGTACCTCAATGGCCTTGGCGATAGTAGCTCTGCCATCTTCTCAGCAGGCTGCCAGACTTGACAAGTCAGTGCGGCCGTACCTGTCTCAGCACGGCGGGCCATCTGCTCGCTGCAGCAATTCCGTTTTGCATAGCGAGGGGTTTCGGCTAACACTGAAGTGGGTGGCTCTCTGCTGAGCTCCAATTTATGAAGTGCTACAACTAAGACGAAATGCGGGGGGTGAAAGCACGCGTCTCGAACGTTCACGCGACCTTGACTTCGGTTGCGGGCCATCAAGCGCCGAGTTTACTTGGACCCGATGACGGGAGCAGATCAGCCTCATATCGGCAGGATAGAGCTTGTGTGATGTTACTCAAGAGATGATTGTGTTCCTCCTCGAGGCTGTCGAAGCATCCGTTCCAGTCTTCACTCATCAGACAGTCTCACCGTCCCTAGAAAGACCTGGCTTCCATCAACGCTAGGAGGTAGTAACAGACCTTGGCTGTACTCCAAGCGAAGAACCTCAGTAGATGCTGTTCAAACTGTTGCAAAGCCTGCATCTTAATGATCTTCATTGACGAGAGAGATAAGTCGCTCGCTCCCATGCCGGGAATGCGGACAGGACGATGCTCAAGGATAGTGTGTTCAACCGGCTGTTCATCAGAACTTCAATATTTATCCTCCGCGCCATCGTACCTATCAGTACACTCTACTGCTGCGCACGCCTCCTTCAATGGCAACCTGACCTACCTATCGTTCTCGGGAGGACTATAGATATCTACGCTGGATGCGAAACGCTGTTCTTTCTCGCGCTTTACTTACCCCGAAGCCACCGCCTGAACCGTGCTGTACCCTACTACAATCCGCTTCCCTTGCCTGCTCAGCGACAAGCATTCTTGACTAAGACCTGGGACGCCACTTATGATACACATCGTCACTTATCTGGATGGTTCAATTGGGCGCCGCTAGAAAAGTTACGGCGCGAGGACGTGAAGGACTACATCTTGTGGGGTCTTTGGAACAGAACTGAACGCTGTTCGGAGGATGAAGAAGAACTCGACGAGTATCTTGCATACATCGAGCATATTCTTGAATGTCAATTTCCGCCTGGCAGATCGGGGCTTAAGTCTATGATGGTCACATTTGAGCCGGTGAGGATGACGCATAGACCACTACTGTGGTACATGGTAAGCTGTGATAACATGTAGCATCTATCGCGCTAGGCCATGCTAACGCAGCCTTAGGTATTCATCGGATGTACAGACCTTCAGTGCTGGCTCTTGATGACTCTCTACGGCTTTACACATTACCGTCTACCAAGGCGGCGTCTCTTCACCAACTTTCCTTTTCGCATTCTGTCCCTATTTGCCAGGCAGAAATCTTCCTCCAATCACATATCCTACTGGTACCGTCCCAACATTTTAAACAACCACACCCCAGTCCTCTTCATCCATGGCATCGGAATAGGCCTACATACTTACCTACCCTTCTTTGCTCAGTATCTTCACACCATGCCGGAGACTGGTATAATAGCAATTGAAATTCCCGCAATAAGCTCTCGCATCTCCTACCCTATGCTCCCTAGCCGGGAAATGGTCCAGGAGATCCTCCAAATCCTTAGATCCCACAACTGGACCAGCGTGGTCCTCGCAACGCACAGTTACGGTTCAGTTGTGGCCGCGCACCTCCTGCACGATCCAGAATCCTCGGTCCTAATTGACAATCTCCTCTTCGTCGACCCCGTAGCTTTCTCCTTCCATACACCTGACGTGGCATTCAACTTTCTGCGCCGGAAGCCAAGGACAGCAAGCGAGATTCAGCTGCAGTACTTCGCCTCCACGGATCCAGACGTGTCGCGTGCTCTGACTCGGAGTTTCGTCGTTGCAGAGAATCTACTCTGGCGGGAAGACGTGGAGCACCGTACATTGACCAACGATAGGACTCAGAGACGCCTGAAAACTACCGTGGCGATCTGCGGTCGGGATATTATCACTGATACAGTTCATCTTGGGCGGTATCTGACACGACAGGAACGGGAAGACGGGAAGTGGTACCGTGAGACAGAGGGGACCAACGATAATGATAGCTGGATGCGATCGGAATGGACTGGGGAGAAGGTTCTGGAAATGATTTGGTTTCCGGAGCTGAATCATGCTGAGTGTTTTAACGACCATGCGCATCGGCAGGTGTTGGTAGATGTGCTGGAGGCATATTCAAGAGGAGAAGTTACAGTTGCAAACAGCTAAGTCCACCCATCACGCAACAAACAGCGCTCCGTATACCGGGCTGCGCTGGACCAGGAACACGGACACATCACTGGACAAGACAAGAATCATTGCAACACATATTTTGATGGACGAACACAAGGGCACTATGTCGTTTGTCTTCTGTCTCTCCGTCTTTGTTATCAGCTGCCTGAAGCTCCACCAACGTCAAAGATCAGCCTCGTTGGTATCTTGTCTCTAGGCTTGATCACAATTTGCATCAGTCTTGCCCGCTTTATCGCACACACTGCAACCGATTACGGCATTGATAACGCAGACGGTAGTATGTACCCTGTACTACCCTCTTTCCTTCTCATCCCCAATCCCGCCTCCATAAGCTTCGCTATGTCATACACTAACATGCCACACAGATGCATGATGCAAAGCGAAGATGTGCATGGCTGTGATTGTCGCCTCCCTCTCCGGCCTTGAAAGCCTCCCCTTACGAGGCGGAACTTCCTTCAGCACGCACTACAACAACCGCACGCACGGCTACGTCCAAAGGAGGCCGGGCCTCCCTATCAGCACCAATGGGACCTCACAAACCCGTATGAAAAGAGAAGGCTGAAAGATAACTTAGAACTGGTGTTTATTGATCGAGAGTCACTTCGAGGTTTCAATTGAAGAGGGAGCGGAAGATGACCAAAATGCTGTGATGGGTGCCAAGGATATTACTGTCACGACGAAACCATGTTTCCGAGAGCCGCCTACAGTCCAGAGATTTTTGTTCACGAGAAACACTCAACACTCCATGGCCGTCAACGGTCGTTTTAGCACACTAGAAAATCAGAACGATTTATGGTTCACATATGATGGTCCATTTCTCAGGTAGCGAGATTACACCCAGCCTCTGCATGAGCCAATGGCGGTTCTGCAGGTCTCAGGCATCGTCAGCTCATTTTCCCCGCCAACAGAATGAACACCCTACAGCTTTAGCGAGAGTGATCTCCAGCCAAACAGCATGCACCACTCAAGACCTCATCATCTTAGGCACCACCCGATATCGTTGACCTTAACTTCCAAAGAGCCATCTGAAGCTTTCTAACTAATTTACAAACACCTCGACTATCAGCGACACCAGTCATTTCTCACAGGCCAATCACACTAGTACAACTATGGCTGCGAAGAGATAACTCAATCACAAAATCCACCACGCCACACGAACGGTTCGTCGCCACACCAGGACGGTCCACATCGGAACCCAGCCAAATCGGGCAAGCAGCTAAGCAGCGTAATACGAGAGATAACGCTAGGAGTGGGCCGTTCGTATAGGTGTTATCGCCTTCCGCACGAAAGACGAAATGAAGCTATCTGTCGTTCACCCCGAACAATCTTCGCTTGTGGTTGCCTTTCAGGACCTTGGTTTCCTTGCACTCCGGCCATTCATGTGTTGACGGAGGCCATCTCGTTTGAGGTTCGTTATTGGCTGCTAGGTGCCAAGAGTGTGTTTGTCGGAGTACGGAGCGTGTTGGCGCCAAGAGTGGTCAAGTCATCAAAGAAGGGCGCAGGGCTTTCACGTAACTAAAGTCAAAGAAGGGCGTAGAGCTTGCAGGCGTACTCGTAACTAGTAGAGGGATAGGCCATTGTATTGGTTCACTACTCAAGACACTCAACATGTCTTCTTGCTCATGTATTCTCTACATTGACCTTCTAGTAGCAGCCTGTGCATGTTTCATACACAAAGCGGCATCTAGCTCCCTTCGTCCCTGAATTATCCTGCAACGTTACCGATATACTGAGTATCTCCACTGACAATGACACCGCTCAGAAGATCGCGCATAGAGCTCGCTTCCAAGCAGGATACGTGGCAAATTTGGCCCGATAAGCATTGATGGACTCCCAGTCGTGCTCACGCCTGCCACTGTCGAGATCTATCTGGTCGATTTTGACCCATCCCTGTCGTTTCCAGGCGTACCCGCCAATCCAAAAGACGATCACCACTGGAAGGGCGAGGTAGGACTTGAAAAATCCCTCAGCATCGTTGAGGCCGCCGCCTGGCGGAGCAATGGCGACAAAGAACTGAGCGATGAGGGCGATAAAGACAAGGACGAGACCAATCCAGGAGCCTGTCACGCCGAAAAGTGCCTTGAACGGAATCTCGTCAAGAGTCCGACCTTGTGCCTTCCAGGCTTGTCGGAACCGGATATGTGCGAGTAAGATGGAGCCCCACGTGAAGAGAGCTGCTAGACCAGACAACGCTAGCAGCCAGTCGAACACAATGGAGCCAGAAGAGGCCAAGGTGACATATGCGAGAGCGCCAAAAGCCAAGCAGAGGTTGACAGACCAAAGTGGTCGACCAGACCGGTCGATGTAGGCGAAAAATCTTGGTGCGTACCCTTGTTGGGCAAGAGCGGTCAAGGTTCGGGAGCCACCATAGACGCAGGAGACGCCAATGGAAACAACAGAAACTAAGATGACGACGTTCATGAAGCTGTCGTAGCCAATGAGTCCAGCATCGAGAGGAGCAAGCACGAACGGGGAAGTACCGTCTGCGTATGGGTTATCGGCGTTGAGAAGTCGCTCATCGGTTGAGCTGACAAGAAGGCCGACGAAGGTCAGACCGAGGATGTAAAAGAGGGTGATACGCCAGAAGACCTGCTTGATGGCGCTTGGAAGGGCCTTGCTCGGGTTGGCAGCCTCAGCAGCAGCGAGGCCGACGAGCTCGGTGCCAGAGAACGCGAAGGCAGCCGTGACGAACACACCGCAGAAGCCCTTAAAGCCGTTCTGGAAAGCACCCGGGTCGTACCATAATCGAGCGCCCCAATATTCACCGTATTTACCGCTTGCCGGTCCACCACCGCAAATCAGGACGATGGCAACGATCATGAAAATAACGGTGGCTATAAGCTTGAAACTTGAAGCCCAGAATTCTTCTTCGGCATAGCCCAGAGTACCGAAAACGTTGACGAATATGATGAAGACCCAGAATATCGTTATCCATACTGCGACACTTATGTCTTTGTTCCAGTACTGTACCGTAAAGGAGACGACTGTAAGTTCGAGTGGCAAGACAATTACCCATTGTAAGACCTGCATGATATGAGCGAAACGTGCAAGCATCCGGGAAGTGCGGGGACTTACGTAATTCCAACCCATGGCAAAACCCCAAGAAGGATCGATGAACCGAATGGAGTAGGTGTAGAATCCACCAGAAACAGGATACATGACAGCCAGCTCACCGAGAGCGTATACGACGTTGAAGATCATCACACCAATGATTAAGAAGCAGATGAGAAGTGAGGCTGGACCACCAGTAGTCAAGGCAGAACCTGAACCGACGAAGAAACCAGCGCCGATGGAACCGCCGATGGCAATCATGTTCAAGTGACGACCTTTCATGGAGCGATCGAGTTCAGAAAGGCCAGCAGCGCCTTCCGGTCCTGTATGTTGTTAGGCATGGTACGAAAACGAAGACAGGACGCACTTCTAGTGAAAGACCTGAGGTTCAATCCATTCCTGGTTCTGAAATCGTCTTCGCGATTGCTGATGTTATGCAAATCGCTGCCACCAACAGATGTTCTTCTTTTGGTGTCTGGATAACTCTCTGCCTTCTCGACCTTGCTGTCGAGCGGCATTTCTTTGGTCGCCATGTTGGAGAGTGTTTCGCAACCAGCGACGAAAAGTGTCGAAGGATGGAGAAGGACGTGTGCGCGACCGCAGCGCAAGCTTGCAGGTCGATGATATTAGTATTCAAGGAATGCGACACTACGCTGTCGATTCCAATCACGCTGAGGCGACAAGGAAGTGCCTATGGATAGGATGCGACGCGTTCGAATATTAAATACCACATCACCAGCATGGCATGAGACCCCATCAACGAACCACGCATAAGTTCGCATATCTTACCAATCTGGTAGCTTTGACTCGCTTTCGTCATAAAATGAGAGGAGTCAATTGATAAAGAGCTTGGCTTCGAGTGGGAACCAATTGGAAGGAAGCAGTGTGTGCGTCTTGCCCTCGCGTGCTGCCAAGTGGTCACAGCCAAGGGCTGGGCGAGGACTGGGCAAGAGCTGCGCTCGCTACTGCTGGTCTTGGCACCCTGATCCCTGCAACATTTTCGGGGTTGCCAGACATTGACAATGAAACCTTCCTATTCCTTGCTAGCTGTAGCGGCATGACGGTTGGTCACGGCAAGCAAGCGAATGAGAGCGCTTCGGCCTTGTTTGAGATGCAACGATCATCGGAAACGGAACTTCAGAATCTCCCTCCCTAGTCAACATCTTCACTACCCCCTCTTGGACGAATCTTGAGTGGCAAAAGCTTTTGTGTGATAGAGTGAACCGAGGTGTCAAGAACGATTATGAATTCCTAAAGGAGTAAGCCTCTAAACGCAACACAATCAGGCCCATGAATTTTGGTTAGGTGCATTAGTGAGGGTGCCGTGGCTGAACCATTATTACCACCCATCGACGGATGTTTTATCTCATTAGTCAAATTATGAGGGCAGAATCTTCCTTAAGATACTGGGTGGCCGATACTCAATGATACAGTTAGGTCAACTGACCAAAATTCATGGGGCTGACTGTAACTGGATGGCTCAACACCACTTTGCGCTAGTCACGAATTGGTGATGACAGTTTGACCAGCCACCAGGTTTAACTCGGAAACGAAAAAACGTTTCTCCGAAAATCATTCTTCGATCTTTGTGTACTGTCGCTATTTGTTCCAATACCCGCCGATAGGTTTCGCGCCTTGTAGGACGTGTAGAAATGGGCTATTTGTGGTGTTAAAGTTGCAGGAGTGTAGCTCGAAGATGAATGGGCAAGCTTTGGTGGTTTTATCAGTTTTGTCACCCAATGGTACTGTAGTCCAATGAGGTGTTGGCTAGCTTATGGCTTCAGGCAAGAGAAGATCAGAGTTTCGAATTTTCCTGCTTCGAAGCATCGAAGAGTTACCAGCGTCAAGACCAACTCGCATATAATGCGAAGGACCAAACACCTCATCGCTCTACTTGTCTATTGTGCTGTCCACCAATGGTGGCATGGCACCCATCAATCAATCAGTATATTCGCATTGTCATATTAACACCATTCTTGATCGATTTGCAAAATCAAAATTTGGTTAAAGATGGATACACCTACGGAAGCGCAGCGTCGAGACACGCACAGGAACAGCCCGAGTGATCAAGGCGAGCGGCGGAAACGACGGTCGAGTGCGCAAGAGCAGATGTGACGGTACTAAACCTGTCTGCCAAGAGTGTGCTCTTCGGCTGAATCAACGCGAAAATTGCAGATACAGTTCTAATCAAAACAACGATCAGCACCACAGCGAATACGTGTCGAGCCTGCTGGCGCGTATTCAGGAGTTGGAGCGGAGAGAAAGATGGTTCTCAGAGATGTATGCTCAACCAGCTATGCCACAGGCAGAACTACCGCCGAGGCCAGATGCCAATGCACAAAGCGTTCGTCAGGAAATTTCGCACGCGCTAGCGATGCACGAAAGCCCCTTGGTCGGCCAACAGGCTGTTGAAAAGATCAGCCCAGTCGATGCGATGGGAGCCAATGCAAATGCCGAACCTCCCGAACCAGAATGCGATGACAGGTTCTATGGGAGCTCTTCGGCGGTGTCATTCATGCAGCAAGTGTACAGAACAATCAGAAATGGGGATACATCACCAACAGCAGCTTCTCCCAACTATGCTTCTAACAGATTTCAGTCTGGGCTGGAAGCTGAGGACTTCCCCAGCTTAACAAATCTGGAGCAGTTTTCACTTCTTCCTCAGCCTTTAATGGACAAAGCCCTAAAAACGTACTGGGACTGTGTGTATCATCTGTATCCGTTTGTTCACTGGCCTACTTTCATGTCCGCTTACGAACAACTGTGGTTGCCTCCGTCTACGAACGAAGAGCTTTTGTCCTCGGACATAGGTCTCCTCGGCTCAAAACTCTATGGTCCGACTAGCATTATCTTCCATTGTGCCATGAACCTCATGCTTGCCTTGGCGACGCAGTTTATGGACATACCTCCTGAAGATAGGAGCAAATTTGGTCAATTTTTTTTCCGAGAAGGCTCGAAGTTTGTGCAAGCTCGACCTTTTCGACGATGGCTCCTTAGCTGTCATCCAGACACTACTGCTCATGACACAGTACCTACAGTCGACCCCTATGCCTAGCAGATGCTGGAATTGCATCGGCATAGCGTGCAGATTGGCTCAAGGATTAGGACTTCATGTGGAAACTCCGAAAACCTTGGAGAAGTGGAGTCCGCTGGAGGTCGAAATGCGTCGGCGTGTATGGCATGGGTGTGTTATGCTTGATACGGTTGTCAGCATGACCTTAGGCAGACCACTGATGCTTTATAAATTTCAAAAAATACCTCTACCGAAAGCTGTCGACGACGAATTTCTCAACAATCCAGTTAGCCAGCCGAATAACCATATTTCGTGGGTTCATTTCTACGTTCAATCAATCAAGCTCTACGGAATCCTTGCTGATGTCGTGTCGCAAGTCTATGGCGTATCCAACTGCACACCCGGCATCACTGGGAACGAGAGTGGCTTCGACATGGTATTGAGCATTGATTCAACTATTTCAAAGCTTGAGACCAGTACACCAGATCACATACATTGGACAAGACGGCAATCATTGCCACCTCATACGAAGGTTTCTGTTGTATTCGAACAGCAGACGTCTGTGCTACATGCAAGATACCTGCATCTACGAGCTCTACTCTACCGTCCAATCTTCATCCGTTATTGCCAACATATGTGTTCGCAGGAATCTAACAAAGACTCAGATCCTGTACCAGATACAGACTTCACCAAAGTGTCTATCGCCATCGTCAGGTCTTTGTCAATTGCGTGCGTTGACAATTCAATCGGCCTGATCAATCGGCTTCATCAGTACTCTATCACTTCCTCAACTGGAGCTTGGTGGTACAATGTCTTCTACGCTCGCACAGCGGGCATAGTAGTACTTCTCGCTATGGCGTGTGCTACATTAGTTGATGCTGTTGGTTGGGGGAACTTGACATCTACGTGGAGCAAGTGTCAGGAAGTGCTTTCGTATCTTCAGAAGTTCAGTCCTACCGTTGTACCTTGCCTACGTGGCCTAAAGAAACTGCACCAACACGTGTTGAAATTCCAAGGTCGAGCAGACCAACATGGAGATACAAATGGCGGATATGCCGCATCTAGCACCACAGCACTTCAGGGTGGCTTCATGTCTCCAGAACAGGATGTTGGTCCAGATTTTATTCTTATGGCTCCTGAAGATCTTTTCATGGGCAGCGAAGACTTTGGTTGGCCGGTGGGCTCGAACGTGGCCCTCTTCGACGAAATTTTCAACCTTGATTCGGGGCATATTACAAATACAAGTGCTACTGGTGGTAACTCCGCATGAAGTTGAGTTTATTCTTATTTTGCTATCTTGACCGCAATCATTTTCAGCATTGAACTAACCCAAAAGCCTATCAGTAAAAACCTTTTGTCAACTCTGGTGAATTGGCTATCGCTCCCCTTTTAATCAATCCCAAGAATAACAGGCATGCTGATAGAAGCAGGAAGTGTGGGATGAGCTGGTTATATGTCCGCTTGGTCTTTCCCTGCATAGATATTAGCCCGACAACCTGCGAAACAAAGGTCATACTTACACCAATATTCCAATCCTTCCAGACAGGGAAGAGACTTCGATACCAAAAGTGGGCTTGTGAATATGGGTAACTCATGGCGTTCCAGGAGCCGCCTTCTTTGTCGTTCACCTTCACGTACCAGCTCTGGCAGCCAGAGTTCCAAACAGTCTTCTTCATGTCCTCTTGCATCCTATATGCATAGCTAACCTCTGCATCTTCCCTAATCTCGACGGTTGTGGCATCTCCGGAAATGACTGGTTTCAAGATTCTCAAAGCATAGTTGATAGTATTTTCAGATGCCATGATTGCTGATGTGTGCCCGGTGGCTGCATTTGGTCCAAGAATCATGAAGAAGTTTGGAAAACCGTTCATCACAGAGCAATTATATGCTTCTGGTCCGCCAAACTTTTTCCAATGGTCCGTCAATGTCTGTCCGTTCCTTCCTGTGACGACCATAGGTGATATGAATTCGTTTGTGCGAAATCCGTTGGCCATAACAATGATGTCGGCTTTAATGATGCCTGTTGCAGTTCGCACACCTTCTGGGACGATCTCAAGGGCTTTTCTGTCTGTCAATACTAAGTTCGGCGCATGCAGACTCTTCAGGTAGCCGCAGTCAAAGATTCTTCGTTTACAACCAAGGTCGAAATCCGGTATAAGGAGATCGTGGTGCTTTGACGGGGCTGTTGACCTCATGTAACGCTCAACTGCCTTGCGTCTAGAAGCTCTCAGCTGAGCCCCACGTTTTGTCATTGGGAACAGCTGGAAGTCTTTCTCAGCAAGAAGAAAGATTTGGAATCGATGTAGGCGTAAGAAGAGTAGAACATGTTTGAAAGCCCATCGGAGCCAGCTGGGGTACGGCATATCGACAGGTGGAAACACCCAGTGTTTGGACCGAACGATCTGTGTCAAGCTTTTGGTCTGATTCACAATTGCTGGAACAATTTAGGCTGCGGTGCAGCCGTTTCCGAAGACCACGACACCTTTATCCTCCAGCCTAACGTCCGATCTCCACCGAGCTGAATGGAAAATATCACCTTTGAATGATTTGACGCCTGGAACATCAAGCTCTCGGGGGTAGACAAGCTGACCTGCGGCGGAGAACAAAATGGAGGATTCATGGATGAACTCCTTGTCTTGCACCAAGTCGTGGATGAAAAGCCGCCATCTATTACATTCTTCGATCCATCTGCATTCCTTGACCTCGACCTGGAATGTCATCTTCGGTAGGAGGTCATACTTGGTGGCAATCTTTAGTAAATACCTCTCGATCTCCTCATTCGTGGGCAAGACTCGAGACCAGTCAGTGTTTTGTTCGTACGACAAGCTGTAGAGTGCACTCGGCACATCACAAGCACAACCTATCTCATCAGTAACTGCTGAGACGATTTCAAAACTTCATCATACCTGGGTATCGGTTGATGTTCCAAGTACCACATGGGTGGTTGCTTCGCTCAAAGAATTTGATATCTGTTTCTCCATACCAACGCTTCAATGACGCACCAAGGCCAATGCCTGAGACGCCAGTGCCTACGCAAGCGACTTTTGAGTATGTCGTCTTGTTTAACATGTTAGACTCAAGCTGGGGCTGTGTAACGAACTGAATAGAAAAGATGGATTTGGCAGATGTCGACTTAACAATATCTTCCTTAGTGTGTTCACACATCAGAATTGCACATGCTATTTTGAAGAGCCTGCCGCCTCATATTGATCTCACTCTACATTGAACACCGACAGGCCTCGGTTTGGCTTACTCATGAGAGTCTGTCCACGCCGGGACCATAGCACTCCTAGTTTAGCCGATCTTTTCCGGACCAGAATCGTACGAGCACTGACCTCCGGGATCGTTCCGGTCAACGAAACAGCCTTGGCAGTACTTGCTCAACCTCTCAATCTGCCAGTTACCAGGTCTATCTTCTGTCGGCCGACATAATCGACTTCAATTTTTCGCGTGGCGTTCCTGACCGCCTCCGTTATCCACTCTGGGGCACCTCGCTACGATTTCCTATGAGCAGGGAAACTTCAACGCAGAAAGGTATAACTTACCAAACAAGCAAGGTACCTTGATATACCAGGCAGCCAAATTGTTTGTGACTTCTGGCTGTACAACACGTCCGTAATGGCCTCTCCTACTGTGTCAACATCGATAACTGGTGAGATGAACCGCGGCTGTTTAGTCTCCCCTTTAAACATCGGAGTCTTTATGAATCAAAGCACTGCTGTTGATACTCGAACCTTTAATGCATTATGTTTGTATCTGAGTTCCTGCCGGACAGTCTGCAAAAATTCCATTAGCAAGTTGACTAGTAACCATGACGTCCACCTACCTCTTGCATAGTCATCAATCCTGCTTTTGTCGCCGCATAGTCGGCTAGCCCAGTTGGTGAGATTATGGCGCTCATTGATGCAATCCCAATGATATGACCGTGATTTCTTGCTACCATATGAGGCAAGAACTCCTTTGCCAGAAGGAAAGGTGCAATGATGTTGGTTCGAAAGGTCATTTCGACATCTTGATAGCTGCCATCTGAGACAGTGGATCCTCTCGTCAACCCAGCATTATTGACAAGAACTGTTGGTGAGCCGACTTCAGATTTGATTCTGGTGCAAAGAGCTTTGATTGCTGCGGAGTCGCTCACATCACATTGATAGTAACGCACACGACAACTGCTTAAAAGCTGGGAAGCTGTTGGACTGTAGTCGACAACAATGATGGTTGTCATAGTGTCCTCTGCGATCAGATGCTGCGGCGTCGCCCTAAGTGCAAGGTTTTTCTGACAAATCGTGCGGATAAGACCCACTACCTAGACAAGCTTCACTGTTAATGGTTAGAAATGATGCAGTGGTCTAAGCCAACCAGCTATCTGAATCTTTCGCAATCGTTACCGTTGAGATACTGTAATGGTGCAGCTCCCCATCGCTATTCGTGCTGCTACTGTCAATGTGATTAGAGTCGAAAAGCCTTACACGGCTGGCTTGGGAGACATGGGGATGTTCTCCGACACCAACGTTTCAGCCTTTCGGCTGGTAAAGGGTCTGCAAAGGCTTCATGTGGTGTGATTGGAGCGTCTGTGGAAAGTGGTGTGTCTCAAAGCAGTTTGCCTGGTGTCTGCCTTGCGCATGCCACACGCCTTAAAGAGAGGGTTTTGGGTTGGGAGCGCGGGAGAAAGGGGGTAGTTTTCAACTCCTGGGTACTTAAAGAAGCAGCCTTGAGGAGGAAAGTCTTAATCTGAATAGTTTACTTATTCATGTTGCATGCCTAAAATGGACAGCACCTCCAACAACTCATCTGTTTGTGCGAATAAGGAATCCCTTATCGATGTCGATATCTCGTCGAATGTAAGTTCTTCATCGTTCTCCACAC
Organism: Neophaeococcomyces mojaviensis; assembly: GCA_030247915.1. Classification (NCBI taxonomy): domain Eukaryota; kingdom Fungi; phylum Ascomycota; class Eurotiomycetes; order Chaetothyriales; genus Neophaeococcomyces; species Neophaeococcomyces mojaviensis. The sequence goes on from JAPDRQ010000063.1 coordinate 54,123, forward strand.
GCTCTTTTCTCACATTATGCATTAGGCACTGGCATCCTTCGCTTTTGGCGGCATCCTCGCATTATGTCACATAGCGCACGAATTTCGGATCTTTAAAAAGCAGCCGTCCCAACTGCGGTGCAGCTTTACTGCGTCGTCTTTGACCCTCTTCGACACCGCCAGTCTTTTGGCCCTCAGCTGGCAATGCGCGTCACTAAATCAGCTGAATGCATCGCTTCGGTCGAGTCAAGGGGCATTGATGACGGCTCTGACCGCACAATCGTCCGTTATGCTCGCACTAGCATCTCTACACGGAGCTTGGAGGCATATGCGCCGCCACTGGTATCGGCTTGTGTTCTTCTTCATGTCCATGGCCCTCTGTTTGGCAGTAACAATGCTGGCTGCTGTGCGTATTGAGAAGCATCAGTTCCCGATGGAAGGCTGCCTTCCATTTTTCACCACCTACTTCGTGGCAATCAAGAGATGTTTTGTAGCACTTTCAGTATTCTTTTGGTTATCCGCACCGACTCTGGTGTTGTTGCTATTCTTGACCCCGTATAGTCCTCAGGGTCTCGCTCACTCTCAGAGAGGACTCCGAAATTGGGTTACAAAGGCAAGCGCATATTTGTTCTTTGTTATCATGGCGGCATACATGATGCTGGTTATCATGGTTTTCCATTTCTTCGTTCCGGAACAGGAAATCCAAGCGCAAATTGGTGGAGAACTTGTCAAGGGTCAATGGACATTTGGACAAATTGTTGCAATGCTGATATGGATTCCCGTCATCGCAGCATTTGTGTTTGTCTTTCGATGTGAGTAGAAAACTTCCACTTATCCCACACGTTGGAGAGAAAATTGTCTCACAATGCTTGCGCAGATGGTGCAAGAATCGGGTTTGCGGGCCGTTTGCCGACTTCCTTCCAGGTCTTTGAGCATAATATGACACCCTACGTCGAACAGTATCGGCAGAATCCATTAACTTCAGCATGGAACAATGACGGGGTGCTTTGGTGGAATATTGTAGGCAGCTTTGGTCACGGTGAGACCCCGGCCCTTGAATGAACCCTTTTTTTCTCGCAAATTGCAGTAGTATTGCTCGCGTAGTGGAACACTGGCGCTCTGCAGTTTCCTGACAGTCCACTCCTCCCTATGTGTTGAGTAAGGCTAACATGGCTTTGTTAGAACAGCCCGAGGATGACGATATCGAGCGTGCAGATGCAGAGGCACGTTGGACGGGAGGTGAAGGTACGCCATTGCGGTCGATGCTCCATGTGTCGCAGAACCATAGCAGAGTTCAATCAGCGACTGGGCTCTGAACTGCGTCTGTCTCGAGTTAACGATGTTTGCTCAAGGACCGCTTGCCGTGCTAAAATTTGCGCCAGTGGTCGAGCTGATGCGTCCTACTGTTTGCCACAAGCGCAAGCGCCATGAATCTGTACTGAGTAGCAAGCTTAATTCGCGAAGATATTGCTTTGTTTTCGCTGGCATTCAGGATCATGATTCAATATTCCAATCTTGTACCATCAATGCTTGCGTATAGGCTGAAGTTGTCTAGCTACGCTCAAAGACGTAGGGTCATGCGTATCAGCCCGTGAGCCATACAAGTAACTAGCTTTGATTGCCATCCTCTGCATCTGTGTCACCATCGCGCCGATCGGCGCTGTCCTTTCAGTTCTGCCGCGTTCATGAATGAATCCATATCAGTCCCAAGAATCCTGGCCCATGAATCGGAACGATAAGTGGCGCCAGGATCGAGAACACCGTGAATCCGTACGCTCGGAAGACCAGCAGACCGCTACGGCAGTGTTACGAGGACTTTTACTCAAACTGATCCAACAGTATCCACAGTTTCTCCATTACTTTCTGCCAAGATACGATGAGAAAGGAGAAGCTGTTTCCATTATTCGACGCACTTTAGACAATATTAGTAAGGATGGCCCCGGATAAGACGACGGAAAGGGCCCGTTGTACCGATAACGCGCTAGATAAATATTATTAGGATTTGTAGAAGGTTCTTCTCTAATAAACATAGTAAACGTTTAAAGAAGCTAGTAGTACTAAACCGAGAGGATGCGAAGAAACTAAAGACAGAATGGATGTTCCTGACGAATCAGAGTTTGTGCCATCATTCGTGGAACAATTTCGACGAGGATTTGTACAGGAGCCTCTGTCCGCTTTCAGTCGCAATCTCAAACTTGAAAATCTAAGACAGGCTGTTTGGAAGGACTTTGACATAGAATACGTCCAGCGTTCGGCTCAACGGCGCTTATGCAGCTTCGTTGCCCTCGATCTCTCATGAACGATATATGGCACATCCCTCAACACTTGCTTAACCCTTTCGCTAACATCGTCGCCACTCCACCGGTCCGCCATCTCATGCATGTTTCTCTCCCTCTTCGCCTCTTCAATCTCTCTGGACAGCAATCCATGCCTAAAGACTCGAGTATAGAATTCACGAAGATCCAGCCTAGTCCTCGTATCAAGCTGCGGGTAGAAACCATACTCTATCGCTGCAGCTGCAATCTCCGGCGCAATCGTCAGGACATTTGCATCCTCGATCGCGAGGAAGTGTTTCAGCCTCCACACCGACGGCCGAGGGCTCTTGCCCGGGTACGATAGAAACTCTTGCAATTCAGAAAACCTGTGATCGATGCCATACCGACTAAACAGCTCTATCAGCGAACCCGCCTCCCAGGCCTTCCAAAAGTCGGTGAAGCTACACGTTGGGATGTCGGGGAGAGTGCAGTGCTCCATGCGCAGACTTCGGAAGTGGTCTCTTCCAAGTTTGTTGCCTAGCAAGAGTTGCTGGTAGCAATTTGAGACCCCGCTTTCCGCGTGCACATCGGAGCAGACGACGTAGCCGAAATCGTACCAGAGGTCGAGATAACCCATCGGGGGCGGGTGCTTGGAGTCGAGGAGTAGGGAGAAGAAAAAGAAGCAGTATCGCTTCGCGAAAGGGGTTAGATCCTCGACCGCCTTAGTCTGGTCTGCTGGGTCGAGATAGGCTCTCGCCTCGGCGTATCGCTCTTGGATGTACTTACTTACGTCGTCTTCGTCACGTATAACCTGCTGTTCGCCTTCAAGGATGTGCCTATTGCGAAGCAACCAGGGGTAGTAGCCGCCACGGGAGCCTTTGGGTATCTTGGAGAACACCTCTACAATCTTGTCGACGAGAATGTCTTCTGTCCTCCAGCGGTGCAACTCTTCGCTGGAGATGTTATGGTCCTTGATAACCCCAAGATATAGCCCAAAAAGGTTTGTCTCTTCGTTGCGGTTTCTACAGCGCTGGAACCCATAGTCTTCACGGACCTTGGGGTCCTCTGGGAGTAAGTCCCGGTAGCAGTCGTTCTCGAGTAGATCTGCCGTGGTGATGGGTCGCCGATTGCAGGAGAACTTGTGGGAGTGGGTTGCGATTTTCTCGCACCTGGCGCTGCAGAACCAGGGCCCGCCACAGTGAGAACATCGTCGGGTAGTAGTTTTATCGCAGTCAAGTTCTCCGCAAGGACCAGCGATGGGTACTGTATTGTTGTTGGGCTCATCAATCACGAAGCTCCCCACCGCCTCCTCGTATTTCGGCTCTCTATCAAAGTCAGGCTTTTATGCATCACTAGTGACTCGAGCGTGATTCAGCAAGAGAACTTACTCTGCGTTTTCGCTCGGAAAAAGGAGACTAGCCCTCTGGTTCTCAAGATACTCCAGCACCATCTTAGCCATCGAAGGCTGTTCAGAGCCCGGGATGGCCGTCTTGATCGACGATGCGCCAACAGTCGACTCCTTCGCATGCTTCAAAATCCGGGCTTCCCGGTCTAATATCTGCCGCTTGACCAAGCCTTCGACATCTCGCACCGATGCCACGACTCTTTGAATCTGCGCAGTGGTTACGCCCTCCAAATCTGGGAGTCCCCAGAGATGGTACAGCTTCCCATGACATCCTCTCGTCTTGATGCTCGCGAATAGGTCCAAAAAGCGCCAGCAGAGGAAACAGCTGTTCTTACTGCAGCCAATATACCGGACGACCAAGTCATTAGTCGTCATGGCCTGGATGTAGGACGGCAATAGTTGCATTTCGGCGTGTACCTCCCAAGTCGATGACTTCAGTTTGTTGAATTCCTGGAGCAGTTTGTTTCTGGTCCACCGAGCCTTCTTGTCTGGAGAGCCTATCAGATTATGCACCTGGTCGTCGGTTAAGGCATGTCCTAGATGCTCGAAGACTTGGGCGAGAGTCCACCTTCCAACATCTACTTCGCCCCTCTTAGTGATAGCGTTGCTGTAGGCTGGAAGCGTGACGATAGAGATTTAAATTTTTTCGAAGTTTGGCAGTCTTTTTGCGGCTCTGACAAGGACGCTAAATGAAGTCCGGAGTCGCCCTAAGAAACCGAGAGAGCTTCTCAAATCCTGGCAACCAGCAAAAGGAAGTCCACCAAAGTCCTCGACTGAGAAGCTCTTGTATGTAGAGTAAGCTTGAAGTACTAAAGTCTCGTTTCTGTTGGTTGTCGAAGGATACTGGTTAAAGGCAGCATCTCGCAGTCCGCGCAGATGAGAAACGAGGGGGCCCTCTACGGCTTGAGACTGGTTGTTTGGGACTGCAATTGGGAAACACCGTTTGAGAAGTTGTCGAAGTTCAACGACGTAGCCTTGAATCCTCATCTCGTAGTGGTCAAGGAGCACTTTCCATAGCATAGAACTATCCCGACCACTTCCATCTGTGGACCCGAGACACGATGTCCTGGTTAGCCTAGATTCTTCGAAGGGTTTAAGATAAGTCCGACGAAGGGGCACATAACTAACCTACGCCATGTGCAATGAGACGCAGTAGCTCCTCAGTCTTCTTAAGAAATGTCACGTCGTTCGGACGAAACTTATCGTTTTTAGCAATGAAGACATCAACTTTGTCTTGACCATTGACCATCATAGTAGCGGCGACATGGCGACCACCCTTCTCGTTAGCCACCAGTTCCGCTAGTCTATCAAGAAAGACTCTCCGCAGCCGATCGGGATCGAAATCCGTGAGCGTTAATGCCCTAGTAGAGTCGACGTCGTCAAAGACGGAATCATCGTCGGTTCTGGCATCGAATCGAGACGGACACTCAATTTGGCCGTGATAACGCAAACGCAGCAGCTTTGTAAGGGCCTCGAACCGAGCTCTGTTGAGGCCGTTAGCTTCCCAGTCAAAGCGGCGTGTCATCTCGTCAGTCTTTTGTGGTTTACAACACTGCCTAGAATCGTGTTGGCGACCACAGCCATACAGTCACTGACAGATGTGAACTGCAACAAGTGCAAAGCGAGCTTGCGAGCTCCAGCGACCTGGATTTGACTCTTCTCGATACGCAGCGTTTTCCCCAGGTTTCGCAAAACGTGGCGCGTTCTGATTCGCGCTGCAAAATGCAGGGTGTTCTGTTAGGCTGAGCCTGCCACATTCCTTCGAAAGAAGAGTAATGATATTTTGATGCGTGCTTGACTAGCATATTGTGAGAAATCGTGCAGACCAAGGGCATACAGTCCAGGTGAGAAACAATCCCTCAGATTCTCCGGATCTGGGGGCTTTTAATTGGATCCGATACAAAAGCCGCAGGTGGGATTACATCGATATAACCAGTCGTGATGCACTGACGTTTAATGTGAATTCAGCCCACGTTGCGATGGTCTGCTCTCAGGGGCAGAAGGACGCGGAGCTGATACGAGGGCCCAAACAATATGATTGCAGGGTAAACCCCACCGAAAATTTAAGCCTCGGTTTTCAAGCTATAAAACCTGATTGCGCGCAACTCAAGTTCCTCCACCATTAGCGACTTAGTGAGCCTTGCCTATACATCTTTATCAAAGTAGAGATACATCGTGTGTATTGTGCTGCATTGATTCATACCGTATCTTTGGTTACCGAGAATGTTGTGTTGCGAAACTCAATAGGATCTCCCCACAAGTATTGCGAGAGCTCTGGCTTTCCGTCATATCTTGCTGTGTCGGCTCTTTCTACAACAATTGCCATCTCGGCACTGACCATACTGATAGTAGAACTTACGATACTTTCACAGATAGGTGTTGTCTCCTTCTTTTTGAGCAGAACCATGCCATCGCTCCTACTGGCCGTAGCCGAAACTCCTCTTTCCGTCGATTTGGCGATGAACAACCGTTGATGAAGGATAATTTTAAGTCGAAGTCTACTCTCATTCTTTAAGGAGCCTAATGCGGATGGAAGGAAGCGATCGTACCTGCAAGGAACCGTACCGAGGGAGTGCTTCTTCTTCAGAATGCTTCTTGCGACTCGAACCAAATCCAATTTAGAACCGAGCGAGTACGTACAAGCAGTCGAACCAGACGCACAGGCCAGGGTCGGAATGAACGTCGTCCACCGCCAAACTGCCATATTCCATGAGCGACATCACTTTCTGCCCATCCGGCCAGCGTTCAGGTTTAAACTGCTCTGAGTTTTCACTTTCATCGCTAATGGCAATTCCGTTGATCACAAATCCAATACCTTCAGGAAAGGTGTAGCCTTCAAATTCCAGATCTGATGTCAGACAATGGTCTGGTGTAAGTGGAAAGATTGGTCTCCACCTGAGCAGCTCTTTGATGGTTGCACAAACGTATGGCATCCGCTCCATGTCACTCAGATCTGGCATTCGAAGCTGTCCATCTTGGTCACAAATAAGTTTGACCTCTTTGCGTGCCTTTCTGAAAGTTTCAGGATAGCAGATTGTTGCCATCACAAAAGTGTTCAGTACTTCTCTTGTGGTGTCACTACAGTTTCAACAAGCTGCATGGCAACATACATGGCGTCTTGATCTGACCCTTGAAATTTCGACCCGGGATTCAACAAAACGTCCTTGACAAATGAAGGAGGCGCAGTACCATTTTCGATCTGCTTTTTCACTGGTGCCCACCAACTGTAGTAGATGTCATAACTCCAGCGGTCGATCTTTTCCCAATACCAACGCCATATCTGTAAGAATCGTGGAAGCCGATCCAGCTCCGGCAACCAGTCTACTATGCTGGACGCCGATGCTACTAACAAAGGTGGTAACGACATCCTGCAAATCCTGGAGTTCTTTGCCCGATTTGACCAGCCGTTCTCCGAGCGCAATGCGGTGGACGACAGAGTTTGCGTACCGGTAATGGTGTCGATACCATCTGTGCGGCTGAAACAGATACTCTGCCATCAACTGAGTACTCTCAAGTTCCTGCCATTCACCGTATTGCTTCAACGCAGTTCCATTGAGTAGGTGATGCATGACCCTTCGACGCTCGGTCCATCCATTCGGAGGCAGGAGTAGAGAACGTCCATTTCTGCTCACAATGCCACTTGCAACTGGCATTGGCGATCTGCCATTAGTCAATGATCCTCGCTTGGCAATGATCTCTGATACCACGCGGTGGCTGTTGAGAAAAATCCATGTCTTCGAGCCTAACTGAAGTGTTGTCATCTCTCCGTACTTTGCAATCTCTCTAAGCTGAACAACGTCAATTTTCCAATATATATCAAATATTTATCCGCCAACATACCCATTTATATTCGACATCATGTCGCTCGGCCGCCAGGGTGTAAAGACTGCCAAAGATAGGTTTGCCCTTTGGACCCGGCGGAAGCTTGTATCTACGCCCGTCCTTGCCTTTGTGCAGTCCAATTGGCATGAAGATATGTCTGATTGTAAGGAAAGCCACCAAGAACAAACAAAAGCATATAGAAGCTGCAGCCACAAATGGCTGAGCACGGACCATGGCTACCAAGTTGTCGTGTATTGCCATCGTATGCTGACGAAGCAACTGGTTCCCGGTGATCAAGCTTTTCAGACACTTGACTGAGCAAGAGGCTTTATTCTTTCATAGAGAAGAACCGCAGACTTGGATTAGAAGACTTGACTACGAGGCTGTCATCCCTGAGTTCCAGTCTACCATTCGGAAGCGTTCCGGTGGTGCTGGAGTAGTCTACCGGAACAGTGCCGGAGGAATCTGACATGCCAGTGCCAATTTGTTGTTATTGACACGTCATTTTACTGGGGAATTTGATACCTTCAAGGCTTGAGAGGTGTTCGATTATGGCTTGGCAGATGGGTTCATAGAAGTGAGGTAGGCGTAATTAAGAATATCGCAAATCAACGATTCACATGTCAGGGCATGTGGTGAGAAATTAGCTACAAGAAGCATCAAGCTGAATATTGAAGAGGCTTTAAATTTTCTTTCCTAATGTTTTTGCTAAAGCTATATCATTGCGCTAGAGATGATGAACTCTCTCATTCTTCGCCAGCTTCGACAATCTCGGTATCAACGCCAGCGCGTTCCCAAAATTAATCTTCTGCCTCAACTCCGGCTCCATCTCAAACGTCTCAAGCTCTTCCAGGAACGCGGGATATGCTGGCAAGGGCGCATATGGAAAATCGCTCTGTGTTCATGTTAGTGACTAGCCAGCACCAAAACCGAGCATCACTTACTCCGAACAAAATATGATCATGAGGAATCAGGTCAAGCGCCATCTTCAAGACAGCATGTGAGCTGGAAAGAGCCAGGTCATATTAAAAACTTCTGAAATTGGTCATCACCTGTCGTGGGTGGTGCCAACCTTCATCTTCGCAGCCACGTCGGGTGTCTTTTGCAATGGTGTCGCTACTCGGCTGATGATGTATGGCAAAGCACCTCCAGCATGAGATAGTATGATTTTGCAGTCGGCGTACTTGGATAGTGTGCCCTGGAGAATCATGTCCATTGCGCTTCTGGTGGTTTCGTGCGGGTAGTCAATCATCGGCTGCGGCATGCGAGGATTGACTTTGTTCGTGTCTACGGGATGCGTCGGATGCACGAATACAACACACTTGCGTCGATTCAGTTCCGCCCAGATAGGTTCTAGATCGGGATGGCCAAGGTATGTGTTGGAGTTTCCATAGCGGGTAAATAGCGTTACTCCGTCTGCGTGTAATTCGTCGAGAGCAAAACGTATCTCTTCAAGTGCGGCTTCCGTATCGAGCAAACTGGGAAGATTGGCAAAGAAACCAAATTTGTTGGGTTGCTTATCACGGACCTCTGCTGCATACAGGTTCATCTTTCTGGCTAATTCGAAGGAAGGTCCGCCTTTTAGGATGCATGCTCCTGGTGCTGTGATGGATAGTATGGCTGTCTGGATACCAAGTCTGTCCATCAGCCATTCCGAGCGCGATACACTCCAAGTCGGAGTTGGCCAGCCACTGGGATCACCTGTAACAGTAAATGCTTTGAACAAGCCTGTTTAACCTCGAAATCACTGACCTCCAGTACCCTCAACGGCTAGGTGTGTTAGCTCGCTACAAAACAGTCAAATATTTCTAGCGTACGTTTCGTATAGAAGTCAGGAACGAAATGGTGGTGGGTATCAATCTTGTTGACAGGTGGAACAGGAGGCCAGTTAAGGGCCGCACTTTGCAGCTCGTCAGACATTCGTTGTGACATGATAGGGAAGAGATATCGTGAAATAGCAAAGGCAGCACTAAGGGTGATAGTGATGATAGTGATGCTTGAGATACCAGACAAATAACTCATGTATATGGTGCAAAATGTTTATGACAACGAAGGTGCCGACAAAGCCACAACCTCATAGAAGATGCTGTCTTAATAAGGTGACCGGGACAAATCCTCTCTAGCGTGCTGTAGGCGGAATCGTGCCGGCAAAGCAAACTTCAGTATATTCCTCCGTGATACCATAGTACCTAGAGGCGGTGTATAGAACATGATCCAACTGCTAATCGACTAGGGACTAATAATATACGTAACGACACAACATACGAAGTGGAAAGGATGCATCAACAACGCACGTGATGCACAGATACAAGTTATCAGTAGACGTGGTCGTAATTCTATCAGTGCGGTGTATATACTGTACTGCAGTGCCTTTCCGAAATGTTGGTGCATCATGTTGACCACACCTCTAAGCAGTACCTAGGGAACTCCTCTAATCACTATACTGATTGCCACTTCAGACTTTTGGTTTTCCTGAAAATACCTAGGCCCTGTTATCTGTATGTATTGACGGAGGCCGAACTCCAACGCTGAATAATCTGCACTTTTTCTAACCATGATCCACGAAAACATTGACAAGAATAGACATGCTAAAGGGGTATCTCTGAAAGGAACGCTAGACGACCGCAATTGAAAGAATAATTGCCTTTTTTTTTCGTTTCCATGCTTCGTACCTCGTAAGAAAAGAAATGCCACTTTTTGAGCCACCATAACACCTGCCCATGTACTCAAGCTGAAAGAAGAGCCGGGTCTATCGCTGGATGATATTCCTCCCGCTCAGGCTCAAAGGGGAAGAAAAGTTCTGTTTGTTCGGCGCTAACGGTAGGATCGCACGGGATATACTGGCCATCATCAAAGTTGGTTGACTCGGCACTACCGTTTTCACTAACTAGATGATATCCTTGTCCTTGATGGTAGAGGTGATCTCCGATGATTGTCATCGAACCGGATAACTGATTCAAATCATCACTCTCATCGTCCATGAAGTTTTCAAAGTCTTGACGAGTGTTGTCTGATGGTGTCGAACAGGAGAATATAAAGTTTGTTGTGGGGGCTGGTGAGTCAGCTACGATGTTCAAGCCAGTCAGATTGTCCAAAGCGGACGATTTCTTGGTGCCTTTGTCTTTGCGAGACATGCGTCGTTTAGGCTCCGACTCGTCTGATGATCCGGCTTCCATCTGTCGCTTAACTCTTTGCTCTTCCCGCTTCTGTGCCCTTCGGTTTGGTAGATGGAAGTGTGCTGTCCGAACGTGTTCGATGAGGCTAGCCTTGCTGGTGAAGGATCGGCCACAGCCATGAGCAAAGACCTCAGATTGACCATCAACCTCATCAGGCACAGGCACTTCAGCTACTCCACAAACAAAGTCCTTCTGCTTTTCGTGCACGGTCTTGACATGTACATTTAGATTTCCTTGCTTGGTGAAGATTTGCTTGCAGCCAGGATATATGCACGGGTACTGCTTGGCATTTTGTTTGTTTGGGTCAATGACACCGTGCTGCAATTCGAGATGTCGTGTAAGCTCCTTGTTAGTTCCAAAAGAGGTAGGGCAGTATTGACAAGTTGGCGGATGTACTTCCTTGATATGTGCTTGTAGGTCGGAGAAGGTTGCAAAGAAGTGGTGGTGTGTGGAGGGAGACGGATCTGAGTCAAGGACCACATCCTGTGCAGCATGATTAACAAGACAAATGGTGCATGAGAATCTGGTACTGTCATGTACAGCTCGCTGGTGGCTTTTCAACTTGTCGGTTGTCTGGAATGACTGTGCACACTTTTGTCCCGTCTTCGGATTAACATGGTCACACGGAAATGGTTTTGTGTTTTGGTGTACCAAGAGGATGTGCTTTCTCAGAGTTTCATGCTTGCGAAAGGTCTCGTTGCACCCTTCATAGCCACGACAGCGGTACTTTTCCCGACCTTCATGTGCCTGTACGTGTCTTCGCAGTCTGGTTCCTGTAGTGAAGCTTTTATTGCAGCCATCCCATGTGCATCTGTAGTCTCTGATGTCTGAATGAGCACTAGTTATGTGTCTCTTGAGGTGGGTCTCTCGAAGAAAAGTCTTGCCGCAAGAAGTTTCAGGACATCCAAATGGCCGTTCTCCAGTGTGTGATCTTAAGTGTTCTTGCAGACGTGCATTCCGGTTGAAGGTCTTATTACAACCATCATATGGACAAGTGCTAATTTTGCGATTGGACGGACGAGGTGTCTGCGTGCGTGGAGGCGTGGTAGAAGGCGTATCATGATCTGAGCAGTCTACCTCGCTCTCAGGGTCGGACAAATCGAAGTCGCGAACATGGTCGAACTCATCGTCCGAGAGCACTTCCATGTCAATTGTGTCTTATCATCTGCGGCGTTGCGGCTGTGTTCGTCGACGCCTTGTAAGGATTTTCACAGATAATTCTTGGAATCAGACAGGAACATGTGGCTGATCTCAAATGCCGAATTATTTCGGCCTGTCAAAATCTGGAATGCGACTTTGCACTGTGGGGTAAACGCCAAGGTCACGTCATTTGAACAACAATTCGCAAGCCTTGCATGAGTTAGCAGCCGCTAGCGCCAGCCTTGGTCATTAATTTTGATCGCTAGCAATTGGATGTTTGAGAAGAATCTACTAATTCGCGCCAGCTCAATCTGAATCATCACCACGTGTTGCAGCACATACTTTCGTTTTGCGCAGAAAGACCTCAACTTCGCGATTATGTCTGACTACGGTGGTGATGACGAGCCAGCGTAAGCACTTCAAAGTTGCGCGATGTTTCTTGTTGACACTAATAATTCGCAGATTCGCAGATGCTGAGGACGCCTATTACGAGCCAGACGAGCCAGAAGAGGATCTTCCCCCCGATGTTGAGGAAGACGCAGAGGATACTCTTCAGAGTAGAGGTCAAGAACAGGACGAGCAAGGGAGAACTATTGTGAATTCAGATCCAAACCAGACGGGGCAAAAACCTGTGGGCGAGGAAGGCAAGAAGATTCCTGATGACAAACGTTCTACGACACCTTTCATGACCAAGTACGAACGAGCACGGGTTTTGGGTACACGAGCACTCCAGATCAGCATGAATGCGCCTGTTTTGGTTGACCTCGAAGGCGAAACCGACCCTTTGCAGATTGCCATCAAGGAATTCAATCAGAAGAAGATTCCGCTCGTTGTCCGGAGATATATGCCAGACGGATCCTTTGAGGACTGGACCTGCGAAGAGCTCATCACGTAATAGTAGGAGCAGACCTATTGGTTACGTCAAGCATACGAATTCTCAACCATAAGCCTCCTTCGTTCACGATATAGATGCTCTGCGCCATCTCAGAAAGCATGCCATTGAAGGCTTACCTCCAAAGCCTCGCAGAGCATTGCGCACTCCACTGATGGCACTGATCATTCTCTACAGGAGCATCCATTCATGACAGACGAGGAATGAAGTGACGGGCTTTCGTTGAAGCTGTGCCTCCCTGCAACAGTGTGCAGCAGGTTGGCGAGCTATTGTTCGAAAGATATGGGCAAAGCATGAGCAGAGAGAAAACGGTGGTATGTATTCTGCTTAGGTTAGTATTGTGTAAGGGTTGGTTTGCACTCTGGCGCAATTTATATCATTCTGTTAATCGTCAGAAGACGTCCCATCGTTGTTTAATTCTTTTCTCTCAGAGTGCCGACTCTGGAATGCCTCGCATGATCCATTTTTCTGTCAAGCAAACCCCACAAACTGCCAGAGTTGGCAGGTGTTATGGCGCTTGGCTCTCGGAAGATTTGCTAGTGTTCTCGAGATCTCCATACTTAACCCCGGTCGATTGCGCTGCCGAACAGCCGGAGAGCTTCATGTTCTTTGTCTTTCACCTACGATCCTAATGCCTAAGATCTGGCAGTGTAGTCGCAACCTGAGCCGTTGTTACAAAATCCAGATACATGCCTCACCGGAATAGCCCAACGGGAGTTGAATAGCTGTCATGGACCCTAGATCAACTTTCGACGAGCAGCGTCGCAAGAGAGTCAAGCTTGGCCATTGTGGGCTCACGGGTTAACTTTGACTCGCTGGAAGCAGAATTCGATCCTGCACTTATGTCACTCCAGCGGAGATGGTCGATCCTCTCCAAAAGCTGAACGCCGAAGAGCGAAAGCCGTTGCCGTTCTGCTTTCAACCGCGCTTGAGTGCCCTCTTGAATGCAATTTGTCATGCTTTCTGATTTCTTCCTTTAACAGTTGTGCTCTTTACTAACGGGCTCGAATTAAAAAACTCTCTCTCAGCATATCGACACGACATGGCCATCGTGTAAAAGATCTGTACCGGGAGAAATGGCGTTCTCCGCGAAAGATGCCGAGGTTAAACCTGAGCGCCCAAGCTCCAATACGGCCACGGAAACTTCAGATCATAGCATCGTCAACGAGCAGCCTGTAGAGAAAAGCATTGATGTTAGAGGCGAGCAGAACGTCGCAACGAACCAAGCAAAGGAAAATGAGCTGGAGCCTCCGCCCAATGGTGGTCTGGTGGCATGGATGCAAGTCGTTGGCTCGTTCTTTCTCTTCTTCAATTGCTGGTACGTCAACTACCAAACATCTCACATAATACTCACCTATCTTAGGGGCACCGTGAATAGCTTTGGTGTCTTCCAAACATACTACGAAAACAATCCATACTGGGTAGAGAGTCCCTCTAACATCTCATGGATTGGCTCAGTTCAAGCATTCTTGCTTTTAATGGTTGGAGGTAAGTTGTGCCTGCTCCAAAGACTTTTGTCCTTTGTCGCTGACCCGCGCTCGAAAAAGTCATCACCGGTCCAGTCTACGACAAGGGTTATTTCAGATCTCTGATCGTGCTGGGAACTTTCCTTGTACCATTCGGCTTCATGATGACTAGTCTCTGCCGGCAGTACTGGCAGGTTGTCATTGCTCAAGGCATCGTGGTCGGTCTCGGAAACGGCTGTCTATTCGTTCCGTCAGTCGCTATTCTCCCCCAGTATTTTAGCACAAAGAAGGCTCTTGCCAATGGGCTTGCTGCCGCAGGATCAAGCGTCGGAGGAATCGTCTACCCGATCGCTTTCAGAAGACTGCAGCAGACAATTGGATTCGGGTGGGCAACGCGTGTCATCGGCTTTATTGCCTTCGCAACATTGTTATTCAGCATTGCAATCATGAAGCAGCGCGTCATGCCGAAGCAAAAACGAAAGCTATATGATATGGATGCTTTCAAAGAAACACCCTATACGCTGTACTGTATCGGGATGTTCTTGGCCTTCGCTTCTTTCTATGGCCCCATCTACTATATCCAGCCATATGCCATCGAAACTGGCTTGACAGATACTCGTTTCGGATTCTACCTGCTTCCGATTCTGAATGCTGTTAGTGTTCCAGGACGAATCATCCCAAACTTCTTGGGCGATTATGTTGGCCCCATGAACGTGCTAATTCCGGCTTCATTCATGAGCGGTGTTATGGCCTTGGTTTGGATCGGCGTTCACACCTTTGACGGCATCATCACCTTTGCCTGCTTTTTTGGCTTCTTCAGCGGTGCTTTTGTTAGCATAGCTCCTGTGGCCGTTGTTGTTTTGACTCCGGATCTTCGCAAAATCGGTACGAGAATGGGTCAGTCTTTCTTTGTGTGCTCTTTCGGCTTGTTGATCGGGACACCCGTGTCAGGAGTGATCCTCTCATCTACTGGAAAATGGCTCGGAGTGCAGCTTTTCTCGGGCATTCTGCTGATAGCAACTGCTAGCGCTTTCATGGCAGCACGGATATGCAAGGTGGGATGGAAAATAAAAGTTAAGGCATGAGTTGAACCTGATAGAAAATAGAAGGAATGGTAGGATCTGCTCTTGGTGCTGTTAGAAGGGGGCAACCGTCACATGCAACCATCGATGGAATGACGTCCAGGGTGTGGTACAATACATCACCTTGTTCCTGTCAAAGACCGTCATATCTGGTTTACATCCGCTTTTGGCATATGACCACGATTCGATCAGGCCATACAAACATGACAGCCCTTCAAGACAGCTGACCAGCAGAGGTTTGGCCCCAAGAATCGGATTTGCAGCCGACCCTGGTTCTGCAAGATCACTGGGAGGTATCAAATATATCTGCTCTGACCGGGATACTTACCAAATTCACCTCAAGTCTTTACTCCACACATGCTGAGCTTTAATCACACGTGCCGTCAAAGCCGTATGACACTTTTGATAATGTATACATTTGTACATTTGGTACCAAGCAGCACATGACGTTGTTGCAACGTTGGTGCAACGCTGGCTGTGCGTACACAAACCAAAACTTTCAATGTGGGCATGCTGTCAGCACTATCTGGCTAGGTTAACAGCAGTTGGTAATGGTTTGCAACATCCCCCATCTGTATTCGCTCTTCGCCGTACTACTGTCTCATGTCATGTGGGCAAAATCACATCATGAGTGGTTCGAGCGACATCAAAACAAAAAGATTCAGAAATCACTAGCGTTTTTTCAAACTTTGGCTGTAGCTAAATATAACCCGACATTGAGCCTGCAGACCGGTCATCACCAGAAAGATAAGCCTCAAAAAAGAAGGCATCTCGGTACGGTATTATTGTATCCGAGAGGTGTCTCAGGCTAGTACCCAACTTTTGCTGTGATGTTTGGCACCAACTCTGGGCTATGCTTGACTGACTATTAACCTGTCAAAATGCTTGTCAGCGTCCTGCTAGAAGACCACAATCCGATGGGCATAACAGATGGAATTTACGCAGTGCTATCAAAATTGCGATTCATTAGCGATAATGTAGATCGCGAAGTGATGTGCAAGCCAAATAGCCGAAAAATCTGCAAGAGCTTGGCCATGTTCTGGGCACTTGTACCTCGCTAGAAATTTATCCTAAACAGTGAAACGTCAGCCACTACGTATGCTGTCTTCTTTCCAGAAAAGTTACATCTCAGTTCTCCACTACAACCAACCAAAGCTCTGTATCAGTTTCTTTATCATGTTATCAGCACCTTCAAGGGATAGCGTCTCTAAGCCAACATTGGCCGCTTCTTCAGGCCAGAATCCGACCTAGCGCAGGTACGCTGAGTCAATTTCTGTAACCCTTAATCTCTGCCCTTGTGAGCAGCGGTCCAATCAGATACAAAGCTAAGCTTTCAGAATCCCCTATCGTCGCCTTGAACCACGCCTTTACCGACACGCTGCTGAAATAGTAGGTGCGGCGGTGCACTCTTCCATCAAAGTTTTTTGCTTGCTGTTGCCTGGTTGGGCAAGGTGATGAATGATGTCTCAAAAGTGCCAATATCCACACCAGCATGGGTCAGAAGACGGTGCACTGTTTTGATGCATTCGAGTGGCGGCTGCCTCGAACAGTCGTGGGCCAACCACAGTATGGTGTCATCCCCTGCCAGTACCACCAACGGTTGACCCCAGTTCAAAGCTTGCTTTGCTTGTTTCTTCAGATATAGAAGAAGGTAGAAGCAGTCGCTCGTACTCTCACCCTCCTCTTTCAGCTACCGTCAATACTTAGCATATAATTGCCAACCTAATACCACCTACAGTCACTCGCTTAACCGTCTATTCACGCAAAAATGAAGAACCTCTTCGCTGTCGCTGTCCTTGCCAGCACTGTCGCTGCTGCCCCATGGCAACTCGTCAACAAGAGAGAACTTGGAGACAACGAATGGGCACCAAACAAGCGTGACGGCTGCCCAGGTTACCTCACTCAAGGCCAATTCGAATTCCCACACTACATCACTCAAGTATCCAAGGCCAACCCGGACAAGGCGTATGGCACGTCATACAACGGTGTGTTCACACCCAATGATATCGGCACAATCTTCAGCTTCGACGTCCCTGCATCCCGTGCTGATGCCAACTGCACGTTGGAGTTCCTGTTCCCCAAGCAGAACCAGCTCAAGACTTCCTCATTCACATACTCCGGAGCTGGAACATTCTTCTTCAAGGGCTATAACCCAGGCAGCTGCCCGAACGCACAGACTACATATAACAACCAGCCTCAGCCAGGACCATTCCCAGACTTCCCACCAATCCACATGGAGCCTGGTTTTGCCTACACCATCGATGTTGGCCCATGCTTCGTTGGTGCTGGAACTTGTGAGTTACCGTTAATACCATCATTTACAAACAAGATTACTAACATGTTTCAAGGTGTTGCCGGCATGACATGGACAAACGATACATCCCTCGAATACTTCCAGGACTACGATGAGTGCCCAATTGGCATCTACACTACATACCAGTACGGCCTTCCTTGCCCACCAGAGTACTGCCCATCGTAGACTTGGGCTGAGCAGAAATTCCCTGTTACTACATAATTCGACGATACATTTGATTTGATTGGATATACCCATTGGCGTTTGTGTCTTATGACTCCGTATATGCCACACGCAAGGCTTGAGACCTTGTCGCATGCACACATGTTAGGTAGATAAAAGTAATGCATATGACGGCAACATTTGATTGGCAATCTCTACCTATTTTTGATCTTCTGTTTCACCACTTTTCTAACCATTGATGCGCAAATCTCATGCGTAATTTCAAACCCTTAGGCTCTCCGAAACGTTTCAATTCCATACCATGTCCAAAGACCAAACACCGTTAGACCCCCCAAACTCTCTTTTAATCCGCCCATACATACGTATGTATTGTCTGCGACTCCACACCAAATCATCTCCAAACAGCGACGCGAAAAGAAATTAGGAGGATCAACAGCAATCGTCGGACTAGCACGACGGATCAACAAGCCATCATCTCGGCAAGCCTTAGCCCGAACAAGCTCCAGGATTCGGCAAAAAAAGCTTGGTTTTTGTGTGCGACGATCTCTTAGTGCCAATCTTGTTTGCGTTTGAGCTTGCACCGAGCTTAATTTGCGCCCTGGCCGTTGCGCTGGTAGTTTGGGTCTGGGGATTGCACGTGGCTTGGACGTTGTTTGTTTGTTACTAATGTTTGAGGTTTTAGGTGGCGTGGTCGTGTGCGCATTACGTAAGTTTGCCTGTGTAGATTGTGGGAGAATTAGTAATTTCGTGAGTGATTTGCGAGAGTGTCCTTCGAGATTGAGATGCTGGGATTGTTTGTTATGCATGCATGCACGAAGCCGCTGCGGTTGCAGGCATGAGACAGCCACGTGTTTGAGGTTGGACAGGTACTGTGCTGTAAGAGCCACGTTTTGATGCTGGAGCATGTAGCATGAGAGATTCATGAAAGAGCTTTCCTGCTGGATACAGGCATGACATGATACAAAGAAGATGTTGGATTTGGCACGAGAATATGTGCTAGGCCATGTTTTGTTTCTATTGCATGGACATCCAACTCTGTCGGTTGTGGTTACAGGATGTACTTTCTCTGGAAAATCCTTTTGTGGAACTGCTAAAGCTATTGTCACCTGATACGCAATAACCGTGATGCTCTTTCATAGTGCTTGTTGTTGGTTCAGCAACATTGAAAAATGGGCCGTGAACGCTGAGTCAGCACATGCCAAGACAAGGTCCAAGTTAGATGTCTGTTCCTGATTTCGATGTTGTTAATATATATACTATCGTTAGTTACCGCATCTGTATCCAAGGCCAACAATTTTAGAAGCTTCGATGATGCAGTGATAATGTTTACAGTGCAAGATAACAGCGTAGCAGCTTTGTGCCTCTAAGTCTTCCCTATGTCTTGTTCAACCTACAGCAGCTACCAACTTGCTATTGTGAGTTAACTGTAGCTCTTCCAGTATTATTCCGTCTTTGTGATCCATCTCGTAGGTCTGATAAGAGTCAATGCCAAGCATCTAGACTGTCTTGTAAGAAAATTCAATGGGCTTTTCAATAAATCACTAGCAGATTCTGTATCCTCCCCCAAAAGAATGCTATAAAGGTCATAGGCTGCTTATGCTGGTCAACTGGTGGAATCCATTTCCCAGTCCTCACTGCTAGCTCTTTCGGCGTAATCCTGCTCAAAGTCGCTGCCATTAAAGTTGTCCCAATCGCCTACCACTTCATTTCTCCTCCTAAGACTTGCCTTGTCGATCAGATCAGCGGGTTGACATGCCCTCAGATATGCATAGTGATCTTTGAGGTCTTCAATTTTCTCAAACATTGATTCAACCTCTTCGCTGATAGAACTATATGGCGCACTAAGGAAGTCCGGATCATTCACGAAGTTGGTGTCCGTTAGAATGGAGTCGATCATTACATTGAGGGGGTTTTCAGTTTCTCCGGTATTCTTCTTCCCAGCCTCATAGCGCTCGAACCATGCAATAATTTTCGGTTGCTCATAAAACTTCGCAGTCTCTGTTGCATTACCAAAATCGCCCTTTATTTCAGGTCTTGCTCCCGCTGCGATCAGGCGCTTCACTGCGTCCAACTTACCACAACTAACTGCGGCGAGTAGAGAAGTTCCCCATTGTGTTTCACCTTGAAGATCTGCATACCATCCCTCAGCGTTGACAAGGGCGCCAGCGCCTAGTAACATTCCTAGCATATTGATCGAGGTAGTAGCCTCCTCCAGGGAGGCCGCTGTGTAGATTGGCAGCCCATGCTTGCCGGCGAGAGCGTTAACATCTGCACCATTCGTTAGGAGAAATTCGCAAACGTCAACAGGACTACAGCATTTGATGGCTGCTTGTAGAGCGGTTCCATCCTTCCCAGGTTTGTAGTTGATATCCGCATTTGCGTTCAGTAGGAATTCAGCATCAACTAAATTCCCCGCTGCGCACGCATCTTGTAACAGAGAGCGTCCATGAGGACGAATATTCAGATCTGCGCCTCCGTTCAGCAACTGACGAGCTATGTCCAGATGGTTATTTTGCAATGCTGCAATAAGAGCACAGCCATATGGCCCTCCAGTTTTGTTCACAGCCGCACCACGGTTGATCAACTGTTGCACAACTTCTGCGTTCCCCCGAGCGGCTGCCGCCTGGATTACAGTGAAATATTCACCACCTTCGACATCCATATCAGCGCCTTTGGTTATCAGCATATTCACAAGCTTAGCATGGCCTATATCGCAGGCAATCTGAAGCGGAGTCCGAAGCCGGTCTGAAGATCGATCGGAATTGTCCAGGCTGTAGGATCTTGTTACGCTGCTGCCTTCCCGGAAACAAGAAGCACTACGGATATCAAAATACCATGACTCGATTTCCATCACTTCAGGAATATAAGATCGGCGCCTCTCCGACCCTTCCCTTGCCTGGTGCATTAAAAAAGTTTGATGCAAAATGTGTTCGTGTTCATCAAGTTGCTCGTACAAGGAGAGAGCTGCGTTGTAGACATGATACCAATCTGCACTATAACATGCGAGCTGGAAAGACGATTTCGTCATGCGCCTCCAGGTTACAAATTTTTTGACTTCGTGAAGCGTTCCATCGAGATTCCGTTCGCGGATCGCAGAATTGATATCGTCGTTTGAGATTGTGTTGCTTGCAACTGCGTCAAGCATTTTCATTACTTGGCAGCGTTCAGCCATAGTCAAATTTGAGTCAAGCGAGCACCATACTGCGAGCTCGTCTCTCTCGGTTTCATTCATATCTGCTGGATCTGACCTCCCGCTGCGTGTGAGCCATCGTAACACTTGTTCATCCTCCTTGTGGCATGTGATCTGTGTTTGCGAATTGATTTGGTCGCAAGCGTTAGCATCAGCGCCAGCACTTAAAAGCTCGGTGATTCCAAGCTGGTTTGGATCAGGGTTGTAAAGCGCAGCTTGCAGCGCATTCCCATACTTCCCACCTTTCTGATTCACATCCGCTTGCCATGCTATCAATGTTTGGACAATGCTATCATGGCCAGCAAAGGAAGCTGCTTGCAACGCACTGCCGTAGATACCACCCTTAGCATTTGGGTTGGCACCTGCCCTTAGCAGAATCTCAACAATATTGGAATGTCCAAAATAAGCTGCCGACTGCAATGCGTTTCCATAATAGCCTCCTTTAAGATTGGCTTCAACCCCTTGATTTAGGAGTTGTTCAACAACGTCGATCATTCCCACTGCTGCAGCTGCTAATAAAGGATGAGCGCAACACCCTTCAGAATTGGGATCGGCTCCCTGCTTTAACAACATACTGGCAATATTTGCATGCTCTGCCTCCACGGCATATATGAGTGCATCACGGCCAGATGCACAACAGGCATGTATGTTTGCTTTTTTCCTGAGGAGCCACTCAACAGCTTGTGTCGAGCCAATCATCGCAGCGAACATGAGTGGCGTTTTTTGCTGCTCATCACGACCTTCAATATCAAATTCCTCAAAATTCCTTCGACATTCCAATACTGTAAAATGTTCCGCGATAATAGCAAGGTAGATATCACTGTTGCCATGAAAGAATTCTATGTCCATATCTTCTAAAAGGTACTCCCATGTCTGTCTGATCCAAAGCACGCTCTTTGAACACCTAAGGTCATCATACAGAGTGAGAACTGTTGTCCAGATCGAATCCCCCGCTGCGCTTTCGGAAGCGTTGACGTGGTACACCCAGCAGCTTGCCGCATATTTGTATAAACCCAAAAGACCTTGAGCAATTTCTTCGATCTTTAGCCTTGTCCATTCGCGCCCCTGCTCTGCCGGTAATCGGTTCCATACTTCAATTATGCTGTACTCCATAGCATCTTGGAAAGATTCTCGTGTTATGTGACTGGCTGCAGAATGTAAAATGGGACTCAAAAGTTCCCCCAAGCTCACCTCTTGTCTAGCATTCTCATCTTTGCATGCTTTAGCTTCAGGTACTTTCACACAATCTCGAATGAAGTTGCGAGAGAGTAGCTGCACGCAAATATTTGCCATCGTCCTTTCAATCGAAATCACACTTATCGGTACTTTCCAGAGGCTAGCAGAATTCTTCATTGATTTCGCGTGATTTAGAAGAAACTCTTTGGCTGTCTGGTGTATTAAGTAGATCGTACCACAGTTCTCGAAGATGAAAAGTCCCGTCAGATGCCGTACAGTTTCCGCAATCTCATCTTCATCAAGGAGCAAATCGTTAATATAAACCGTGTTAGAGGCATGAAATACGTTCCACGCAAGATGTAGTTCGCGAATGGTAAAGGGCGTTTTAGCTCCAGCAACAATGCTGAGGACCGTATTCGCTCGTTCCCTTGATTTTGTCTCCAGTCGACCTATCACTCTGTATAGAAAATGGTCATAGGCTGCCATTACCGAATCTGGCAAGAGTTCGATAGTCTCCGAACTCCGATCATTACTATACTTGTATCGTTGGCGGATGCCCTCCATAGATAATTCGAGCCAAAGATATGTGCGGTGCTTCATGTCTAGTAATTGTTTTCTGAGACGCTCCTGTGAGAGAGCCGTGAGGTTAACGTCTTTCGCCAACCTCGTCAACCACTTATCAATAACGAGATTTATTTCTTCGTTAATCCGGTCATTTTCTTTTTCACCTTGTAAGCAAATTTCAGGCAACTGCGACCCCATGAGTTTGAAATGGCGTTTTACAGTATCGTCAGGCCGGCTTGTGACCAATATTTTTAGCTTCGGTTCTGTAGTCCTAGTAGCCTTGTCGTAGAAAATACGGAGCATTCCAATGAGCTCTTCACGACCTCGCTCTGCGGCTTCGTCGAGAGCATCAATCACGCAGGTGATAGGACTAGCGGTGGGATCGGTAGCTGCTGCAATGAAGATTCGCCACAGCTCCTGCGAATTACCTATTAGCCTAGAGCTATTGCTCCAGGACTGCGCAAGCGCAAGCTTCGCGAGTCGTGGTTGGTCAGTGAACAGCTGGTGAAGTATGGCACAAAGTGCTGTTTGCAATGTACGTTGATCGCTGTTGTCCTTGAAGAAGAAATAACATATGGAGCGACTATGAGGCTTTGGCAAGACTTCGTCTACTAGATACTTGGAAAGAACGGATTTGCCGCAGCCTGGATCAGCTGATATCCAAAGAAGGTCATTCTTTTCAATTGAATCCCATTTCTTGTACTTCCGATGTTCGAGGACCCATTGACAGGTGCCTTCCACAGCGTCGGCATTGAAATTCTTAAATTGATCATATGCACTGGTGTTGAGGGCTCGAAGCAGTTCTGCTATGCCCTCGTCCTCGTATCGAGTCTTTTGTTGTTGTGCTTGCTCCTGGAGATTGTGTTTGATGCCGTCAACCCCGACTGCTGGAAGTCAGCCTTGATCGCTTAGTGCTAACGATGGTTCGAAACAAGCAGATAAGATTAGTGTCGGGGAAAGATTTGTGATGATGCAAGTCATGAGCTGGCTGTGGGAACGAGTTCTAATCAATGTGTCGGACATTCTGCTCACCTTGAAGCTTCTGCAACGTTCCCAGCTTAATTGCCTCTTCATTTTTAGTGCCTTTCAAAGAGACAAAAAGTAGGAGTTCCTTGGCGAACGCCGCGGCGGCAAGGGCAGCATATCTGTGCCAAACATCATTCTTGTGGGAGTCTGCATAGTCACAGATGCCACGAATGACAATGGAAGGAAGGTTGTTCATCAAACCCGCCGCTTCCATTTCTATACACAGTGGATCGTGTTGTTGAAATCGTTCCCTGAGTAGGTCTCGTGTGACAGAGTCTCTGATGAGAAGATTTCCTGAGAGGATGGTGCCATAAAAAATGCGCGGAACAGAGTCAGACCGCTGAGATCGGTAAACAATCTTAGATTGATCGCAAGAGGAGCAGTTGGGTATTCCAGTAGCATGAGCATAAGATGATTTGAAGAGGTGGTCTTCAGTGGCTGTGGGTAGTTTATAGCTCTTCTCCAGTTTGGAATGTTTACAGAGAGCTTCCTGGATGTACGCTGGAACACGGCTGTCATTAATCTCGTGATCAGCAAAGAGGCTTCCAAGAGCAGTTCGAAGGATCGTAGGAGGCCGATTGAGCATGCCTTTCGACTCAAACTTTCCTTCGGTTTGCTGTTTGCCTATATCATACTGTATGACACCTCCTGATGTATTTTTGGCTGAGCTGACGACGACGTCTCCGAGGCGCAAGTCGAACTTGTCACCCTTTTGAGGATCTGCTAGCGCTCCGCCAACGCCCACTAGGAGACCAAATTTTATATTCTTGAATGTCCTCAACATATTTATGGCGACGGTGGCAGCAGCGTTAGTTCCGTACTCATCCAATGGGAGGCAAGCGATAACAACATTATGTAGATGTATACGCCCACCAAAGTAGAAATTGGAATCTTTCTCATCTTTATCCTCAATGAATCCATGCTCTTCATCCAACATCGCTCGGCTCGCAGCCATTTCTATCGGCAAAGCACAAATCCATCCTATCTGATACTGTTCGTTCGACAGAGGTGTCATAGTAGGCTGGTTCGGCCGAACTGAACTCGATTTGAAGAATAACTCAGACTGTTGTCAGCCGAGCATAATCATGTCCTGACACTTGTCACACTGTTTGCCAGTACGTTCAGAGATGCTCTTGATCAGCCTGACTTGTGCAGGTCGTGTTGTTGCATCCGAATGCGCTCCACGCTAGAGAAACAACGTTGCATCACATGTAGACAATGCGTATATACTAGAATTCTTGCGATTCTGGTTCGTTATCATGGATTCCAGGAAAAATAGGTTCAGGAACATACCGATCGGTGCCCCATACGAATCGTATGGAGAATCGGCCTTACCATTTCGGGAATTGCCAAGCGCCGAAACGCCGAAACGCCGAAACGCTGAGCCTCCCATACGAATCTTATGAGACATCAGCCCGACCATCTCTTCCCTTAAACGCTGTGTCGTTATCCATATGACAGGCATAGTTAAAATCCAACTCCGTAGGCATTGATATCTCAGCCCATTGCCACGCTAGCTCTATTTGATACCAAAAAGTAGGGATCTAAAGGGAAAGATGTAGATTGTCGCTAGGAGATGTTAATACCATCAGTCAAAAAGTCCTAGACAAGCACGATTTCGTCCTAGTTTAGGAAAATTCACGCACATTGAAGACGTAGTACTGTAGCTGGGAATATGTTTGGGCTGCTGTGATCTGAATCTATCTTAAGTATACCTTCACCAGAGAGCACATGGATCTAATTAAACTTTGAGTACGTACAAGAAGGCTCAAGAATTGCAACAAGGCTTCCGAGGCCAGGTTCAGACTAACTAAACTGTTTGGGAACAGGAACTGCACTAAGTAACATCATTCATGAGTACTGGACTTGCAGTTTTTCAAATGGGAACTAAAGGTGTAGCAGGTGACAAAGGGCAATCGTGCATGATACAACGCAACAACATTGGCTACAATTGATACGGATATCTGGGGGCGATCATCGTCAATACCTTTCTGGACGTAAGTCTTTAAAACTGCTCTTTCACTTTCACTCTGCTTCTTGTCTTCTTTTTCAATGCTTAGCTCTCACAGAAATCGAAATACCCAAACCATGTGCTTAATAAGTACAGTCAATGATCTTGAGCGTCCTACTATCTGCCACTACGATCCAGTCCAAGACTGTTCAACATAGCTGGTCTCAGGCCGCCAAATTGCGGTTTCTCGACGTTGAATTCGGTATTGTCTTATATTCAACAAACCATCCACGTATCGCCATGGCCTATGAAAACAGGTACGTACTATGGTCAATTAATTCACTTATGTTCAAGGCTAATAGTGTTAGAAACTTGGATGGTGGAGTGATGAAGATAACAGTTCAAGATGGTGATGAAGCGGCTATGGACTTCTTTGTACACAAGGCTCTGCTCAAGGCAAAAAGCCCATATTTCAATGCCCTACTCGGATTCAAAGAGTATATAGAAAACTCAATCAAATTTGTGAACATGGACATTGATGGTTTTCGATACGTCCTACAATGGCTTTACAAGGATACTATCGAGCTCCTCTACTACAGTGTTGAGACTATGATCCGAGCATACGCGATCGCTGACAGGCTTATGATACGAGCGTTGCGCAACAAAATCGTCGATAACATGCGAGCATACTACGAATCCTACGGTATCGACGTAGATGCGCTTCGCACGATACAAGACCTGGAATACGGTCCGTCTGATAACCTTGCGAGGCTTCTGATTGATGTCATGGCCTACGAGGCAGCTATAAACACAAGAGATTCCACGCTAGATGTATATACTGACGAAGATGTCAAGCAGTTCATGAAGGAGGGAGGTGATATTGCATTTGCGGTTATGGAGCAGAGCATGGCGAACTTGAGAAGAGTTATCAACTACATGAGAGGGGAGGAAGGCGATCTTATGGATCCTGCAAAGCTGACTGGATGTTGTTACCATGATCATGCCGAGGATGAGGGCTGTTAGCTGAAACCAACTCTCTTTAGCCAGGAAGGTATGAACGGGAAAACTTGATGGTAGTAAAACCAGGATGGCGTGAGCTAATTACGCAGTGTCTCAGTGAGTTTGTGTGAACTAAGAATGGACAGATGTGATTTACGGAAAGGTCTCAGGCTTTGAGACGTTAAAAAAATGTGGGTATGGCTACTTCAACGGCCAGAATGCGTCGGAATTTTACCTGCACACACGCAATCCGCACTCAAAGACCGACCTAAGGATACCTCAATAATTGTGAAATGTCAGACTCTTTCAATCTCAGGTATCAGCCAGTTTTCCCTTGGTATCACGGTGACAATGTGTAGAAAAATCCGAAGATGGCATCATCAAAAACATTGACAAGAACAGTATTAAGACGGCTGGGTTCGACTAAAACAAGCAGACCAAGGATAACCGACAAGGGAAGACTGAGTAGACCATACGTTTTGCTAATGACAAAGCTGACAGTATGCACCATCTAATGGCTAGAAATGTGTATTGCAGTCCGAACCATGTAAGTTTGAATCTTTATTGAGGCAATGAATGACACGCTTGCCTCTCGTAGAGCTGTGTCTCACACGAACAGAAGATCCCACACAAAAATCCATTCTGCCATGAAGATCCCTAACTACATTCAATCCAACTGCGTCGTGTTAAACAGACGATTGCCTGTATCTGTTCCGCCCCTGCCTGTGAACTTCCTCTCCGAGCGACGAAGTGCAACAAGAGTAGTGTTCGAGAAAGTGTTGAACTTGCCCTCATCAATGACATCAGCTTGAATAACACCAGCCAAAACGATGATGCGGATGTTGGTATGCAGTTTGCGAATATGGTGCAAGAATTCCACAATCGACTTGCCTGTGTTGATGACAGAATCGACGAGGATCACGGTGGACTGGTCCTTGAGGTGATGAGACTTGAGATCGTGGGGGTCTTTTGCATGAACGAACATCGCACCTGGCATTGCATCGCTGACGCCTAGAGCCATTGGTTCGCCGCCGCGCATCAGTGCTACAATCACTGTCTGCTTTTCCTTGTGGTAGCGATAACCTTCCGTGGAGCCACCTGTGACATGAGGGATTGTGTATTTCTCTGTGCTGATGATATTGCTCAGGTGCTCGGTAGCGAGGTACCAGCCGACACGATGATGAGCAGCACGAAGAGCTGGCCCACTAACATTAGCATCGCGGGTTGGCGTTGCCAAAATCTTTGCTGAGTTCTTGTTGGCGGCGAGAAAGAACTGGAAAGGGTGATTGTTGAGGACAGTCGGGATGACATGCGCGAGCTGCATGACAGGAAGTTTGGTGGTATTCAGTCGTGGTGGCGCGGTGCTTGGAAGCAAGACTTGGTGAGCTCCTAGCCCTTCATCAATGGCCTTTGCCAACTGTACATCCATGGCTTTGCTTCTAGTGCATACTTCACCAACCACAACGACTGCACGATCTGCCTCCTTCAGCATTTCGAGATCGAGTGGACTGTCTCCAAAGGCCCAAACATTCTGCTTATGAACATCCTGCAGTCTGGTGACCAAGGCAGCCTTCACCGCAGCTGTCACAACAAATCCATCAGAGATGCGGTTTCCACCAATCACTTTTACATCTAGCCCTTCACGCTGGAGTATCTTCTCCCAGACGCGACGCAAACCAGAGGTGACGACGACGGCGCCAACATTGCCAAGTTCCGCCACCTGCTTCAACAGCAGCACAAACTCGGGATAGAGAGTCACAACTGATGCGACTTTCTCGCAGAGGACTTCGTATTCTTCATCATCTTGGATCTCGTAAAGTAACATGGCTTGGCGAAATGCGGTGTAGCTGTAACCCATAGAGCTGCTGAACAACGCCTTGAGGCAGTCTTCTGGGAGTTTGTATCGTAAATCTTGCGGCAACTTAGACCAAAACACTCCTCCAGTGTCTGTAGCAGTCAAGGTCCTGTCGCCATCTAGAACCAGTACGGTTTGCAATCGTTCTTGCGCTGGTAAAATCATTTCATCGAGACTCTTCAGAGCAAGAGAGAGATTGTGTTTTTCGTCGTGGACTTGGATATCACGAACCAACTTCAAAACTCTGTCAAACAATGGCTTGCTAAAAACTGCGAACAAGATACCATGTTCCAGACAGACTTTGCGGCATTCTGTGATTTCAGCTGTCTGCCATCTGGTCAGCTCCTGAACGGACAAGGGTGTTCGTTCCTTGCTGTCATGCTTGCGGTATTTCGCCACTGTTGCAGGGTCGACATCAAGGTAAATGATATGGGTGTAGGTTTTCAGGTCACTTTGGGTATAGACTGGTTCAGCTTGTTCGTGCCAGAACATCAGGTGACCAGCGACTATGCCAATTCGTGCGCTCTCTGCACACTGCCTTCCAATAGCTTCGATGGCTAGCGAGCGCCAGTGGTTTTTCGATGAAGCATCCATCTTATGGAACGCCTGTAGACCATCGGGTATGATCTTGTCCAACATCTCAGAGCCATCATAGAAGTTGAAATCTGCTTCACCCAGTTCCTTTTTGAGCTGGTTCAAAAGGGTTGTTTTGCCACAGCCGGAGATGCCATAGAGCCCAATTATGGTAGGCTTACGTGTAGAAGAAAATGATTGACCTTCTTGGCTGCTGTTAGTGTTTGTCATTGGTCGGCCAAAAGTTGATAACATACCTGAGTCTTCCATGTTGAAGCTGGTTCGTAATGATTCAGCTAAACGATCTCAAGGTGGATTGAGAAGCAAAGTTGAGATCATAGTTCAGGCAGTCCAGATATATTGGTGATGTGGGCTATGCTTCCAGCAAACCTGAGCTTCTTTGTTCAAACCACAAATTTGATTTGCTTTGATTGTAAAGGACAAACATTTGAGCCACTGTCGTAATTGCCAGAAAGACGATCGGCTTTCAAAGAGGTCGGGTGCCTGCAGCATTGCTGGTGATGAGCTGTAAGTACCAACTTGAGAGGTCCCTCCTTGCCGCTCTTCATTGACAAGCACTGTTTTGATAGCACTACCATCACCACAAGGAAAACTCACCAGTCGCAAAAGTGCTTGTCACAATGCCCACCAGGATTCTCGTTGCTCACTGGTGAGAGAATGTTCAATCCATAGCAGACCACAACATCCAATAGCAATCACTCATCATGACACAATGAGATGAGAAAAACATACATTACCTTAAATTGGTTCGAAGATGGTCGGCAAGGAGTAACTAGAATGATCACTTAGGCGGATGATGTCTTGATAATGCCTGTTACATTTCTCATTCCCATTGTGGCCACTAAGACCGTTCATAGCCGATACCTGAAGCAGAACTGATCGATTCGGTGACTGCTCATTCGCTGTTGATAGTATTACACTGACAGTAGCAATCGCACAGGCTGTTCATGATCACTCAAGGTGTCCTCAATAGGCGGAAGCAAACTCGAAGGGCCTATCGCTTCAAATCGCACGTCAACGTTGAAAAGAATCTGAGGCACGAGTCAAGCGTGAGATCAGAGATTGTCCAGCAAGCTTAGTACTGTTTCACTGATCTGATATTGGAGTCACACCAAGTGTAGCCGTTGCAGGTATATAGTTAGACTATTTTGTCTCTGATATACCGCTCCTGCCCTCTGACCTCTGCTATTGTGCATCACGATTTGGATTAACTCACATTGAAGCACTTTCTGTCTGGATATGGAAACCACGTAAGCTCGCTCGTTCAGATGTATAGCCTGTGTGGGTCGTTGGCTGATCTGGGATCCAGAATTGAAAACCCCAATATCCTCCACTTGATCCTAAAGGACACAAAAGGCCAGTTCAGGTCGTACGACCTCTCCTAGAACACTGTCTCCTCCTGCAGCCCCTATTTCGCTGCCATCAACCACGCCTATGGCCTCGAGCCGCCACAAACCATAATCTTCACTCACATCAATATCTCAGCATTCCAACACATCATAAACTGGTTCTTCGACTCAAAGCTCCTGCCCATCGATGATGAACCGGAGCACTCAGAAGATATCGTCGAATTATTAGCGGTGTATGAGATCGCGACTCGACTTCTGATGGAAGGTTGTAAAAGGGCGATATTCGATGAGATTCAGGCGAGGTGCAATGTGAAGGTTGTGGCGAAGTTCTTCCCGAAGGTTGAGCAGGCGCTGAGAGTATTGGGTTTGTCGTTGGAGATTATGGAGATGGAAAGGAATGCAGTGAGATACGTTGAGAGGTGAGGGTGAGGGTGTGGCATGGACGGAGTTGAACGGGTGACAGGAAATGCTTTTCGGACTATTTTGAGCGATGATGTCCTCACCACATTCTGCAAAACCAACGACGAGCTAGTGTTATATTTAGACGATGCCTGCGAGTCGAGGTACTGGGCTTATGCGGGTGACCAATTGGTGGCTGACGTGTTTCAAAGGGTTGTCAAGATCGTGAGGGTTGTTCATATGCTAATTTCCTTTCTCTCGTGTCTGTGAAGTCTTCATGACTTGCATTCTTTTGAAACCAGTCAGCCTCGTACGGCAACAATTCGCAATCGACCTTCGAGAGTTTCCGCAAGAGGTGTTCTGACACACAAACGCAGAGATCAGAGGAACAATACCATTCGAAGGCATACACAAGGATCTCGACTGGTGGAAAAGATTGCGAGTGGCGCTGCACCAACAGAAGAGTCTTTGGTCCAAGAGCTCGGAATTGCTGTTTAACCCGTAAGCTTTGCGTGGCGTACGAAGAGAATAAGCTGATCAGGGAAGGAAATGCTATCGGATGCCTGCTAAATGAATAGAGCGAAATGCAGCTCTAATTGCATTGTGATGTTCAAGGCCGATTTATTAATTATTATGCGTGATGGCGATCTTTGAGCGTTCATTAAAAGTCGTAATTGTGTCATCCTAGGTTGAAGTCATCTTGAAGATACCTGTGACAGCAATGATATCTTCACGTGCAACATCCACAATGCTTCCCTATCCTGGTCATAAAATCGTACTGAGCTGCCATCTCAGTCCTGTGGAGAAATAACGCCCACCGCTCCTCTACCCACGTCATCGTACGGCCATTTCTCTTCTAGGTTCCGTGCCAGGCCTCCACCCCCCTTCGACATAGTCAACATCCCACGTCTTTTTGAAGCCTTCAAGTACTTCACCAACAACTTTTGCTGCTTGCCTCTCTCTGCACCTTCTGTCCCAGTCGCCTGCCTGGATTAATAGCATACTCGTTTCGACAAGCCCTTCTTCCATGGTCAAGTCGTCAACCAAATCTCGGACATTTTTCAGCTTGCGAGTAGCTGCGAGAAGATGTTGCCGATGCTCGGTGAGGGTATCTGTCAGGCTCTGAAGGGTGGTGAAGAAGTCACATGTCTGGGTTGCAAGACCTTGCAGAACGGCAAGCGGGTCCGACGGCTGGGCTGTCGTGAGAGATTGGGAAATGAAAGGCAAGGTCGCTATTAAAGAGTCTATCTCGACGATGAGCAGATCAATCGTTTCTAGTGGCAATACGGAAATGGCAGAAGCAAATGAGGTGTTACTCATTAGTGGATGAGAAGCATTCATGACCTCCCGGATCTGGTGTGTGCGATGTGTGGACATGGATGTATACGCCGTGACCAGCCTGGTTATGCCGCTCTCTGTGGCAGACTGCATCCCCAGGTCATCCCGAAGGGCAGATATTGTCCTAGGGATAACACCTCCCGACTCGGACAGGGCATCGGCATTGTTGGATATCCGCGTGATTTCTTCTATGTCGTGTATCCTTCGTTGTAGTGTGGGCGTAATGGTATCAAAGGCTTCATCCTCAGAGGAAGGACCGTGATCTGAGCCGTCGTATAGTGATTCCGTCTTACGATGCATCCCCATGCTCGCCCATTGCTTTGACGGACTTGGTGGCTTATCTGGCAGTTCGAGTTGATTGGATGCCACTCTTGGACTGTGTGGTGACATGGGAATAGCGAAGGCATGGCTGCCATTTATCTCCACTGGACTATGTGTTGTATCCGGATCGCCTTCGTGCAGACTACTCAAGAACGACGAAGCGTCCAAGCCGTCTTCTTCATCCCAGGCGTCTTCCAGCTCGTCAGCCAGATTTCCGAGCCCGGCATTGCTCGTCAAGCCTGCGCTTATGTTACTACCAATGCTCAGGCGTGAGGAGGATGACCGGTTAGGACGAGACAAGGACAGTCGCGGGGTAGTGGGAGAGTATGGCGGTTGTAGTACTGATGTCTGTGAGGATCTCCTAGAATGAAACGAGGATGTTGTACCGCTCGCGAAGAGGCTGGGAGACATTGATTCATGGTTGGACTGGATACTCGAAATGCGCAAGGACTGCCGTTTTCGTGGACTCGTAGGGGAAGTCGGCGAGGATGGTACGACGGTCATGATCGCTGTCATTGCATAGAACACGGCACAGACTGGTACATGAGCGTAGAGTGGGTTCGGAAAATATATGGTCGAGCATGTTTGCGGTCACTTGCACGATGACCGCACTAGCCGAATCCCTTCCAAAAAAGAGGTGTCACCACCTCGTTCGCACAACCGACAACGACCTTTTGACGCGTCCTTGCTATCTTACTCATCGCGTCAAAGGGGGCATTGACATCTGAATTGAATATAAAAATATCCAGGGAGCAAGTTCCGACTACGATGCCGGTCATTCGACGCGTCAAGCCATCAGACCTCTTCCACCTCAACCTCTGCAATCTCGACCCATACACCGAGAACTATGACATTAGCTTCTACCTCTCATATCTAATGAAATGGCCTTCGTTGTTCTTCTGTCTTGAAGAGAACAATCAGATCGTCGGCTATATTATCGGCAAGGTTGAGTCTTCACCGTCATATCTTCAGTAAGCCCCTGCTATATGCCCGCAAGACCTTCCGCCTAACTCTCTAGGGACTCGCCTCACTTTCTTCCTTGGCACGGTCATATTACTGCCTTGACCATCGCTCCTCAGTATCGCAGACTTGGCTATGCCCGGTTGTTGACTCGAGCTCTGGAGAATGCTTGCGAGCAACAAAATACTTGGTTCGTGGACTTGTTCGTAAGAGAATCGAACACATCTGCCATCAAGCTCTACGAGTCTTTAGGCTACAGCGTCTTTCGCCGGGTTGTTGACTACTACTCTGATGATATAGGTGGCTCTATGAAGGGAGAGGATGCTTTTGATATGCGAATACCACTTGCCAGGGACAAAGCCAGGCAGCATGTTCGAGACAATGGTCGTGAGTTTCATGTTACTGCAGAAGATGTGTTCTAGCGACCATATGTTTGACCGAAAGGATGCTCTGGGATTTTCCATGGGGAGGTTTTGGTAGGAAGCTTGATTTCAAGATTAGTAGACAAGGACTAGTGGATTTGCATGCTTGTGACTATAACACAATACATGAAGGCCTTGCCTGTCCTGCTTCTACCGAACTTCCTGTTAATCTCTCCTTTGACAGCATAAACACGGAACTCGAACCTACCTACCTCCCTTCCTTAGGCAACTAGCAGATCATTGTCATTTCCTACCGTCTTTATCAGTCTATCATCAGCCTCCTCCAGGACCAGCCACCCTTTATGGAAGCGCGGTAACAGCACTGCAAGTGTCAACCATGAATATTCAGAGAATGGTCTCTCACGCATACTACCTCAAATCGGCCAATATCTACTTGCAGCTGTCTCGCCCCCCATCATGTTGGGATACAATGTTGACTTCATGGCGAGTGGTTCTATCAAAGTGGCGAAATGGCATCAAATTCGATAGAAGCCAAGAGTGACCACTTTGTTCCTCTTCGATTTACTGAGGTAGTTTTCTCATTATTCTCGAAATGCATCACCGCACCAGTGAGCACCTTAGATCAGACCCATTGTAAGTCCTAAAGTGATTTCCCAAGGCATTTACTGTGCATCTGCATGGAAGAACAATGAATTGCACAACAATATCAACTAGGTATCTTTCATTTCCAGCACGTTGTGGGGCAGTCGCTGCTACTGGAAAGTCAATTGTTCCACATAGGCATACCTGCCTTTCTGTCACACTTTCGACCTCGTCTGCACCATTTTCTGACTGTCGGAAGGACATCAACGTCAGCTACATCAATTTCTTTCGTAGCGTTGCGTTGATCTCAACGCTCAACCCGAGGACATCAGCGAAATTCTACCTGAGTATCCACTCGATATCTCTTACATCTCGCAATTCTGGTCCAACACTACTAATCAGACTGTACCAATTACACTTGAACAGTCAGATTGCAATCTGTGGACTGTCGCATCTTTCAGACCAATCTATCAGCAAAACCAGGCTCATTGGCAGGACAGACGGAGATACATTACTAGGCAAGCAGTAGCCGGCAATGTTCATTCATTGGTAGAAGTGATGGAGAAGAATGACCTGGCAATGGTACTGAATGTGTCCACATTTTCCATCAGTCTTGCTGCGATTTATGAGCGCAGACCAATTTGCAAGGCGATACTGTTTGAATGCCCAGTCTGCTGGAAAACATTGCACAAAACGTGCTGAGAGCGATCATATTAGCATGTAGAAGAATTCGGGGGTCGTAAAGAGGAAATGAAGTAGAATCGTAGAATCGTAGAATAAATCATAGTTTTCATCCAAAGACATCGCTGTTGTGATTCAATTGAAAAGTCCCTTGTCGATGTTCTGCGCTGACTTTCGTAGAGTGGGCTGCTCAGGCATTAACGCGTAGATTTCATGTTCAAGGGACGAAGAACATTTATGACCTCAGTTTTGCTCAGGTTATGTGTTAGGAATTGAGGTGGGCATAGCACACGTCACATGTTTGGCAACTTGACAGTTCAGCATAATTGGGAACGAGTCTTTGAAAGTCGGAAGGTAGGAGAGCTGGAAGCTGATAGGAAGTTGTTCTAAACCGCAATGCTTCATAGTCTTTCAGGCGTTCCAGCGGGGAATTGCTAGGCAGGAGCCGCGCATCATTTAGGCAGACCTAGGCAGGAATTTGGCCTTGGCATTTACTGATTCGTCTGTGTTCTTCCATGCTATTTCCACTTCGTCGGATCCATCAATGTGACGGCTTCAGCCCTTCTTGCATGCATCTGAATGAAGCTAATGCTGTCGTTGCCTGCTGACCGGTTCCATGCAATTGCGCTAACATGGAGCTCTCAAGAAAGCTTCGGTGTGCTTGTGGCAAGAAGAATCGAGAATAAAGCAACTGAACGTTGAACTGATATGTTCCGCGATCGATTTTGTTTCAAAAATTCTTCTTGCAAGCTGGGCACCTTCTCTTGTTCTGTCTACAGTTCAAAGTTTACATAGACCACGTAAAAATGCCTACAACAAGGAAGAGAACTGCTGCTCAAGCCGACGCGAACAAAAAGCAGAAGACACAAACCGGCGCCAAGCAGACCCAACCCGAGGTTAAGGTCGACGAAGGCTTCAGCGAAGATGGTATGGCGTTCATCAAACTAATTGTCCATGTACTGACTAGCTAAAGCTAAGGTTAATGTCCACATTGACGACGATGGCACCATCTGGGACGCTTCTCTGAATTTGAGCAACGTGTCAGGCAACAATAATAAGGTAAGCCCGTCTCACAAGCGGCTTGAATACTTGCCAAGATCTCCCCACAGTTCTACGTGCTCCAAGTTCTTGTCGATGACAAGAAGAAGAACACGTATTATGCACACACAAGGTGGGGTCGTGTTGGCGAAGATGGCCAAGTGAAAACCACGAAGGAGTCCTCCCTGGATGCTGCCAAGAAGGAGTATGAAAAGAAATTTAAGGACAAGTCTGGCCTTGAATGGTCCAACCGAACAGACACACCGAAGGACAAGAAGTACACGTACATCGAGAAGTCTTACGAAAACGATGATGACGACGATGCTGGAGACGACGACAAGGATGACAAGACCACTACAGTCAAAAGCGAGCTTGACTTACCAACTCAGAAGTTGATGGAGCTGATCTTCAAGTATGTATATCTAGCTATCACAAGCGCTTCAGCGAGACATGCTAACGTTGTACACAGTGAAAACCATTTCAATGCAGTTTTGGAGGCGCTTGGCTACAACCAAGACAAGCTACCTCTCGGCAAGCTCGGCAAACCAACTCTCAAGCAAGGCTTCGAGCAGCTCAAGGAGCTTGCAAGCCTCGTCAAGCATCCTAGCCTGGCCAAAAACAAATACAACAAAGATCGTAAAGAGGTCAGCTTACTCACCTCTCTATTTGTCTGTCGCTGACATGAACAGGTCATCGAAGAATGGACAAACAAGTACTACTCGACGATTCCTCACGTCTTTGGTCGCAACCGTCCGCCACTCATTGACAACCACGATGCCATCACTCGAGAAGTGGCCATGCTCGATACCCTTTCCGACATGGAAGTCGCCAACACAATCATGAACGCAACCAGCAAATCAAAGGACGGCACTAGCGTCAGCAAACTTGACCAGCACTTTAAGGACCTGAAATTGAAGGAGCTTACACCACTTGACCACAAATCCAGCGAGTATCAGGAATTGCAGAAATTACTTCTGAATACGAGTAGTGACAGTCATGGTCTGAGATACCGCCTTCAAGATATCTTTCGAGTTGAGCGACCTGGAGAGGCAGATCGCTTCAAGAAGTCCGTGTCAAAGCTGAAGGATAGGCAAACGTTGTTGCTCTGGCATGGTTCGCGAACAACCAATTATGGTGGAATTTTGTCCCAAGGCTTACGGATTGCGCCGCCAGGTACGATTGCTTTTCTGGCGCGGAATTGCTGCTAACGTGTTAACAGAGGCTCCGCTCAACGGTTATGCTTTCGGCAAAGGTATCTACTTGGCCGACTGTTCCTCAAAATCCGCAAACTATTGCATTCCAAGCATGTCCGGTGGGACTGGTCTGCTTCTCTTGGTTGAGGCAGAGCTCTCCCGGCCACTTTACGAAATCGACACGGGTGACTCAAATGCGGAAGAGGAAGCGAAGAAGCACAATTGTATCGCTACTAAAGGTGTCGGTCAGGAAGTGCCTTTGAAGTGGAAAGATGCCAGCTGTGTGCATGACAATCTCAAGGGTGTCAAAATGGTGAGACTCTCTGCATAATTCAATGAAACGTAAATGCTGACCTGATGATAGCCCGATGGTAAGCTTGGCAAGGATCCGAACCACAAAGGAGGCTTTCTGCAGTACAACGAGTACATCTCGTACAATATCGAGCATTTGAAGATACGATATCTGTTGAAGGTTGCTATGTAGATGACGAAGAAGTGGCAAGCTAAATCAGCATTTACTACTAGCAGGATCTTTTTTTGGTAGATCTTTTGGAGCTGAACAAGAGGCATAACTCTCTGTGTGGAAATGGCTGTTGAACACCAAATGTGATTAGGGTTAGGGCTTAGCAGCAAAGGACCATGAACGGGAGCCAGCGGCAACGTTTCTTTTAGGCTTAGCAGGTAGCGCCAAGAACACCTTTCCCCATATCCTTCGGGCGGGGTAAATCTTCCCCTTCTGTTCAAAGTGGCGATACCCGATCATAACGACTGTTTCCTCAACAACAATGTCCAGCCGTTATTATGCGAGCACGGACAGGATGGTAAGCTCGACCATAGCCGCTGCCGTCGAGACCTCTCAGTGACTCTCTATAGTCAAGCTTGCAGGGAACGGCACATCAAATGTGAGCTCGAAGTCAGGTCCTTGGACAATCCCTGAATCGAGGCTAACACAATCACCTTACAGGTGTACGTGAGAACGCGTCCGACAAGTGTCAGAAATGCGTCGAAAACGATAGACCTTGCTACCAAACGTCCCGCCATCGCTTTCGACCTGTGACGTCGGTCAATCTCAAGACCAATGATGACAGAACGATCAAGCAGAACTTGACCTACACTTCATCACAGAAATGGGTTGAACTACCAGCAAAAGGTAAGTCAATAAAAACAGAACAATGTGGAAGCTGAACTTTGCAAGTCAAGTTCGTCCAAGACGACACATTTGAGATATTATCAGGTTCCGAGGATCTTCCTGAGGCACCTTCCGAGTTACACGATGTCCTCAGTGCGGATTACGTGACGGAAGATCCCATCGATGCGCTGTTTTCAAGTACATCGCAGTCAGCAATGATAGTGGATCCCTCTCCAACGCACGTGATGAACTCCACGTTTGGCAGTGATCCTTCGAAAGTGCCTCGGGCTGATTTCCTACATATGCATGTCCGGAGTATCAGCAACAGTCATAAGTCACCCTCAAGACCGGGTAGTCGTAGATTGGATGATTTGTTTCCTTCTACGGACCTCCTTAGTCCCATATCTGTGCCATCTTTCAAGCCATCGTGGCCATTTGACTCCCAGCATGAGGCTCGATTGTTCGCCCACTACATCAAAGAGATCTCGCCATGGGTAAATATGCAACACAAAATCTTCTTCTGGTGCTGACAGATTTCAGATCGACACAACCGATCCGCTATCTCACTTTCAGCAAGAAGTCCCACGACTAGTACCGTACCACCCCATCATCGCGAATGCTATTCTTGCCCTCGCATCCCGACATATAGCTCTCACTACAGACGCTCCAGAGGATCCATCAACTCATTACGCCGATAAATGCCTTCAAATGCTCATGAAAAGCCTAGACGACCCTCTTGCACATTGGGATGAGAACCTGCTCGTAGCAGTCGTCCTCCTCCGTCTCCACGAAGAACTCTCTCATGGTCA
This sequence comes from Neophaeococcomyces mojaviensis, assembly GCA_030247915.1. Classification (NCBI taxonomy): domain Eukaryota; kingdom Fungi; phylum Ascomycota; class Eurotiomycetes; order Chaetothyriales; genus Neophaeococcomyces; species Neophaeococcomyces mojaviensis. The sequence continues at coordinate 93,353 of JAPDRQ010000063.1, forward strand.
GTCTTCATCCCAGCAACCGAACCCAATGAACCAACTAACAAACCCCTCCAGACGATGATATCCGCTGCCATCTGTTCGGCACCCGCAGAATTCTTGATAGCATCTCTGCATTTGCTGCCGACGGTGGCCTCCGTGAAGCAGCAGCCTGGGTTTCCCTTCGTCAACACATCTACATCTCACTCACTCAACAACAACCCCTCGACATCAACCTGGAGAACTTCACTCACTCCTCCATCTTCAACGACAGTAATACCACCAACGAAGCCTGGGCAAACAGGATGATCTTTATCTTCTCCACCATTATAGACTTCGCATTCACCGGTCACGCCAGTGCGCCCACCATCGAAACGTGGCAAGCCTTTCGCGCTCAGGTTGACGGATGGTACGATGCCAAACCCTGGGACTTCGCACCATTATGGCAAGACATGAACCCAGGGTTCGTATCAAGTCCCGCATCCGTACCAACCACAACACCAAAAGATGATCCACCAACCTCGTACCCATTCAAGCCGTTTCCAGAACTACTGCTTTGCCACCGCTCCCAGGTGACCGGTCTACAATACTACCACATGGCTCGCATCGTCCTCGCGATCTACGACCCGGAACTCGCACGCCTTGGCTTCGCGAGCCATCGAGCACGAAAAGCGTCGGAACGCGTCGTCGTCGACGCGATGCGAAACATTATTGGTCTGGCGAATAGTAATCAGGATTACCTGAACTCGATGTTCGAGGCGTCGCATGCCCTCGTCACATGCGGCAGCTATCTGCATGACGAGGGAGAACAGAATGCGGCGATAGCGTTTCTGAGGAGGGTGCAGCAGAAAGCGGGCTGGACTACGACGAAGATCATTGCGGAGCTGAGGAGTCAGTGGATGGGAACGCCTTGATTTGGAATTTGGTCTGGTGTGTGTTTGCTCATTCGTTCGTTCGTGCGTGAGAGGTTTTCAACTTCCAACAGACAAAATGCCTAGCTAATTAATTCTCTTTCCCCCTCTTGAACCTGCTACACAATCCTGTGTTCGTTCGTTTTTGTTTACATCTTTGTTTTATCTCGATCTCTACTTCGGTGCTCCCGACCCCGGAATCCCACAACTATCCAAACCATACCAATCCTTGCACACTTCTCTCCCCACAACCCTCAACCCTCGCACCTCCCACATCCTCTCGTTACTGAATACCCACATGTTCCCGTCCGGTCCGAACGCAAAGTTATTGCTCGTCTCGCCGATAAACACCTTTCCAAGCAATTTGCCTTGAGGGTTCCATACGTGCACGCCGTCGCCGCATCCGGCCCAGACGTTGCCGGTGTTGTCGGCGTGGATCCCGTCTGGGAAGCCTGTGTCTGCGTATGCGAATGTTCGTCGGTTGGAGAGCGTTTTGTGGTCGGCTGAAATGTTGAAGGCGTAGATGGTGGCGGGACGTGTCGCGTTGGGCGTTTGGTGCTGTGCGCCGGTGTCGGTGACGTAGAGGGTTTGGAGGTCGGGTGAGAGTTCCTGTGGTTGAGATGTGTTAGGCGTGGGTATGGAGTTTTGTGTGTTGTTGTGATGTGTGATATGATCAGAATGGTGGGCATGTAGACAGACAATTTTCCAGGGAGGAAATAGGTATGAAGGAGGTATGAGCAGAAGTTCGGAGAAAAGTGCTATCTTAGCGTTGTGTGACATTTCGATGGAGGGCATACACTTCAACTAGCGAAACACAGGTGAAGGGACAAGAGCTAGGTGTACAGCTGCCTATGCAAGAAGACAAGACTTACCAATCCGTTAGGTTGATCGAAGCCATCTGCAATAACCTGCAAAACTCCTGTCGCTGGCTCAAATCTGTACACTTGCTGTGGAATCGATGGCACAGGTCTGAAGTTTTGGAAATAGCCGTACGCGGCATCTGTAAACCAGAGATCGCCTGTGATGGGATGTTGGCGGACGTCGTTGACAGATGAGAAATTGTGGCCGCCGAGGAAACTGTTCAGCAGTACGGTAGACGTGTTTTTAGCCGGATCAATGGCAACAAGACCTGAATAGTGCTGGAAATCACCTTCATCACACCAGACCTGTTGCGGTGGTGGCTTGCTCGTGTCAGATCCAGGCGGATAGTACGATGTCCCGCCGTTCGCCTCCCAGAGGTTTGGGAATTGAGAGGATGTTACATTGGCGACTGTCCAGTTCTGGTTGAGATGAACGATGGTCATGTTTATGTTGTCAGCAAGAGACTGGTAATTGGAAGAGACGTAGAGAGCATGGGTAGCGGAGTCGTATACGCCGCCTTCATGGTAAGCTTGCCACCCTGGTTGGGAGAGGAGACGTGCGGTAGCATTAGGGTAAATGACAGATTGTGTGAAGCTGGGGTCGTAGGACAATAGGGAAATGGCAGGTTGAGTGATATTGGTCGCAGCAAGTGTATCGAAGTACAGCGGGTTGCTTGCGAGTGCGAGAAGGTTGACTGTTGTTACTGACATGGTGGGCAAGAGTTTTGCTGGTGGTACTGAGCTTGGACTACCAGAAGGTTGGTAGTTTTGGAGAGCAAACAGGAACTCATAACTATGTTGCAGAAATAATGGTCGGCTCGGTACCGACCTTCTTTTCACCGATATCTGCTGATCGAGCAAGAAATGCAAGGAACAATGACGTCTGATGCGGGTTAGCGAGAGGATTGCCTCCGCATTACAGGATGATCGTTGCTTGTTTGCATTATCGTTAACAAAGGCGATATTGGATTCGAAATCGCCGCTGCAAAGATTGACCATTGCTTATGAGCATTCTGCAAGTCCAGCGTGAGCCATGTCTTCGTTGTTGTCTTCGCTACACTATGTATCGGAGATGTACAGTTTCGAGCAGCCTGAGATTCAATCATATGTTGGCAGCTCATGTGGGGCTGAAGTAGTCACCTACTATTGGGCGTACATTTCTATGATCAACAAGCTTCGGCTAAGAGGCTTATTTCTTGCCATTTGGCCCACCAAGGAACTCCGAGCTCGGTATTGGTGGAACTGTGAACAGGCCAAGCAGCTCATTGACATTGCATTCGGCGCCCACTTGACGTTCCACTTCGGATGCAGTCTGGTGCTGTGTATGTTGGTGCAATTTAGCATAGATTCAATGGTTTTTTGCACATGACTGTAACGCACACAAACAAACGTTCTTTAAGATACCAATCTTTCAAAATTTACCCGTCGCAAGTACAGAACACATGAGATAAATCGTCCTCCTAACTGTTGAATCGCTGCAACCGAGCCCAAAGCTAGAATCGATGCCAAATATTGCTCGTCAAGGCGTCCATCAAACACTATCCTAGCCTAGTCACACTACTGCCTTTACTTTTCCAGCAGAAATCATTGCTTCAACTTCAGCATCAGGTGTTCGAGCCATGCTGCGACAGGCATGTGGACACAAGCTATCAATCGTAGGCCAACAAAATGACCGTAACTTCAGATGAAACGCCACCGCTCTTGTGTTCCTCTAGCGCGAATCGAGAACCATTTCACTTTCCAAGACTGAAAACAAAAATGTATATTGAATCCTACAGCAGGTCATCCCACTTTTATCTGTTGTGAACCCAATACATGAATTATAGCAAGATACGCCGCAGTTGTTCTCAGCGTTGCACGGGTGTGCCGCCAGGTCATTTCGAAGATGGTGCCTCACTCGTTCTTAGTTGGCTCCGTACGTTTGAGACGATTTCGAGACTGCATCGGTATATACCTGCTTCGAGCCACGTAGTTGTGGAGAAGCGGAGTTCAGCCAAACATGAATGAACTCTATTATCTTACTTAGCACGAATACTGCTCCCTCAACCGAAATATGTGACAATAATGTTCGGCCATAGAAGGCACAATCTCAATAATACAGGGCTTTCTGCCACCATTTGCACCTCTCATTGTCTTGCGGCTCGGGTACCATTGACGCTCCACTCTCTGTGAGCTGCAAGACAACAGCAGATCTACCACTGCCTCCGCTGTACGTCTCAAAGACTGGAAGGGAGGTAGTGCTATTCCGGTTAGGGTTACCTGTAATTGCAAACTCTGTGATGTATGTCTGCATCCATCTCGCAACCGTCTCGTTGACTGGCGCCCCCAACGGCGGATTCGTATCACCATTGAAGTACGTATATGGCACGTCTTGACCGTGATATCCAGGTGTTAGACCGAAGCTGTAAGAGGATGTGTGGTTCGTGTGGATTTTGGAGAACGCTTGATTGAGATAATAGGCGTTGCATGTGAATGAAATCTCAGCGGTGGATAGCAGATTCCGTCCAAAGTTCGAGTAGTAGTCTGGTGTCGAGTCCGAAGTCCAATTCTTGCTTTCCACAGGTGGATAGAGATCTTCAGCGATATAATCGACGATCGAAGATTGGATAACTGGGAGTCCAGAGACTAAGTCAGCCCTAAAGGCTGCGTCTGAAGTAACATTCTGATCTAGAAAGAGGAGGGTCTCGTTTCTGTTATGGCTCGTCATCACTTCTACAGCTTCATCGAAGTTGCCATGGAGCAGTAGTTGACCTGGAAGTCCTGGAACGAATGATCCGTCAACTGCCGGTGCGAAAGTAAATCGACCACGTGGGGAGTTTGCCACAAGAGCTATATTAGCATCTTGAAGAATTTTATACTGCAGTTGACGCGCTTCGTTTATTGTGCTGAAATTTACCATGTTTAGGTATTGATGAAGGAGCTGGTCTTGTTGGTAGCTGCTTGGATATGGTTGGAATCCGGGTGAGTTGAGAATAGCTCGTTGGAATGGTACTGGACCCTTAGCACCACCATATGCAGTGATCTGGTGTAGAATCGAACCAGCGCCAGCTGACTGACCGAACACGGTGACACGCTTGGGATTACCACCAAATAAGTGGATTTTTTCTTTCACCCAGTCGAGGGCCAGACGTTGGTCCAAAAGACCAACGTTTGAAGCACCATCACATTGAAGGTCTGAGCCTGAAAGAAAGCCGAAAGCACCAGCCTGGTAATGTGTGAGTTCAATGCGGTAGAACAACTTTGTCAGAAACACGTACCCTGTAGTTTATCTTCACGTAAATGATTCCATCCTGCTCACCCTCACGCTCTTGACTTCGACGAATAAGGCCAGCAGGATTGCCACTATTGTCGGTGAAAGTGAAACCACCGCCATAGATCCAGACCATAACAGGTGCTCCTTTGTAGTCTTTTCTCTGTCTCTTTTCAAAAATCTTTGTCGGCACGAGAACATCTAAGAAGAGGCAGTCTTCTGATTCTCGAGGATCTGGCGGCGGAATGAGTCCCATTGGGTTAACTTTGGCAAGCTCTTGCGCTGCCTCACTTTCAGGACCCGTGGAAGCAAGCATAAGCTGATACCAGACCGGCCACGACTGAGGACATATCCTGCCAACGTCGCCTCTTTGTACGGAAGTACGATTTTCTTTTGGCATGACTGGTGGTCTCCATCTCAGATTCCCTATTGGAGGCTCTCCATATCGAATGTTGGAGAAATTGTAATAAGCACCGGTGGCCTGTATGTTGGTCAATTGAAAATCTTGACGCACTGAACACCTTACTAACATTCAAGGTAGAAGCTTCATGAACCTCGTATCCTAGGTCTATTCTAGGTAAGTTTGTAGACAAAGCTTCGCCGAGCGAGGCAGAAAGAAACAGCAATAGAATAATTGCTCCCAACATCTTGTCCTTGGTGGGAAAATATGAGAATGAACTGCAGGTTGTGCGAGAAAGTAAAACTATTTTAGATGTGAGATGAGAGTGCTTTCAAGCCATATCTTCTTCTTAATATAGGAAAATTTGTCGAATTACATTGCTCAAACGAGAGTAAGCATTCATGGCACAGTCGCCACAAAAACTCGAAATGTCCATCTTAGTGTCGAGACCGGTTCCATTGATGCGCGATCCGTAATCAATGGAGAGAGTCCATCTTCAGAGGCACCTTGCAAGCTTCTCGCACGAAATTCCATCCACAATGAGTCGTCTGGCACTAGAAAGGGATTAATCAAACCGTGTCATAAGCTAACAGAAAAGCGTTACAGCCAAGAGCGCAATCTCAGCCTCTTTGTACATAGGCTGAGTAGGGATGCAATAAACCAAAGATTTGAGTGAGATGCCAATATACCGTCATGGTGGCACTGGTATATGGATTGAGCCACAACGACAGTTAGTCAACTGGGTCACGGACCGCTGGAAAGGTCCTTAACCGAAACTAGTCCTATTTGGGATCTATGCTGCGATTGGATGATTTTAGGTTGGCCCCATTATCTCTTACTGTCTTAACCGCTCTGACCATATTTGCCATCAACAGCACTATTTGACTTGTTAAACGAATCCTACAAGATCATTTTAGCAGCTCCTTGGCAACGCGCAGCCCTGTACCGCTAGAAAAGATGTCAAATCCCAAACCTTGACGGAATCTCCATGTATCTTCGTAGCTGAAGATGACGAAACCTAGCAAATCAACAATGGATATGGTGCATTCTAAGACTTCGAGACAAATGTATCGATAAGAAAAGAAAGATTAACGGCCGAGAGTGTTTGTACAGCCATGAAATCCGAACCGCCTTCGTTATTTCCATTCCAGAAATGGAAAGAGCATCAGATATAAAGGTGGCTGGCTTCTCTTTCGAGGGCTTCTCGTGGCATACGAACTCAAAAGGCTCAAATACAACGTGATATTAAGTAACTTTTACAACAGTTGATCAAGATAAATCTTTGAACATGGAGAGTACCCAAAACAAAAGGCCCGAATATGAAGCAGTGCGAATTTCTCTTCTCAAGATCATCACTTCTTATACTAATAGCGATAGACCTACGGTACTACCCAAACATCTACGTCTGAGGAGTCAATAAAAGCCTTGTCTACAGCTGCACTACAGCTTCAATCTCTCGAGACCTCAAAACAGGCCAACACCCAGCTTTCTGTCCCAAGAATGGCGGCGGCAGCATATTATAACACACCTCCCGCTTATCCTGAGTCTCAGGCTGGAAGCGTTCCAGGACATGGAAACGAACAAGTGGCACGCTTTGATGACGATCTTCATAACGAAAAGAAATCGAACAAGGCAGGAACCATTGGGGAGGAGTGCTGGGCTATTTGCTCACAGGAAAGCTCACTGGAGCGGCGGGAGGAGCGATCTTGGGTAACATGTACTCAAAGCATAAGAAGTAAGTACCCCTTTGTGGCGATATAGTTTCTCTCACGCTCCAGTTCGTAGAGACTGGTGAAGCTGATGATAGCAGGGAGAAAAAGAAACAAGCAGGACTGGATAAGTGAAATCCATGTCGCTGATATATGAAAGGAATGATGGATTGAGCAATTCCATCTGTTGATCGTCCAGGTTAGAAAACTTGGGGAGGTTGCGGTTGTTGAAGTAAAGTGTGCACATTGGTCGCGATCGATAGACTATAGATTGAGAGTAAACACGTAGATTACATCCTGCATCGATACTCAATTCACAATAAGAGGCGTCTTTTGTGTTTAAGAGTTATGCTCTGCAGTCGAATGTCTTTGCACATATGAACCCATCAAGAACGGTAGACAGTCTGATTTCAAGCTCGCTCTACCTCCATGCGGTTCGCTGACTTGTCTTTGCGGATCCGGGGCGTTGATGCCAAGGTCAAGTGGACCTAGGGAGGGCATGCAATGCAACTCGCCGATCCTTGTCATGCACGGATGCAATTCGCTTGGTCATCACTAAAGGCCGAAGTCAAGAAGTTTCTTTCAACGGACCGTATCAATAAGAATCCATTACAGGCCGATCTTGCTACGCTTCCAACACGTACTAAAATGTGTTTACTAGAGGCTTCTGCCTCTTCGCTCGATTCAAGTATTCTTCATTTATTGAGTCAATGCTACGGCTGACTAGTGTGTGGTTATGCAACAACATTAGTATACTTGAGCCTGCTGATGGTTCGTTGACTGGTGTACAATGGTCGGCGTTCCCAAGAGTAAAGGTTGTACTGAGTGCATTAAGTTACGTGTAAAGGTACGATATAACGACACTCGACACGGCTCGCGCTTTCATGTTCTGACGCTGCAGTATACAGTGCGATGAGGGCAGACCCGATTGTGGAAGGTGCAAACAATTTGGTAAATCATGTCCTGGGTATGGTCGACCGTTGAAATTTGTTTACGGAGTGAAGGGCAGTCACAGAGTCAAACCTCGTGACAATGGATGCGAGCACCAGAGTGATTCCTTAGCTGGGCAAGTCGTGCCTAGAGAAAGGAGCTCGTTCCACGAGACTATGGAGAACGCTCCTGCACTGAATCACGCAATGACGCGGACAAAATCAAGGCAGCGTTGTCTCCTTCCTCGGCAAGTTCTCTCGCCTGACTTAATGCGCATCCAGATGTACAGCCTATTTCTTAATGACGCTGTTCCCCTGAACACGCCTAAATCAACTCCGCGGCCCATGCACCTGTGGCTTTCATCTATTCCTGACCACTTTGGGAAGAATGAAGCCCTCGACGATGCTTTGTGTTGTCTTGTTATGCATCACACCGGATGTGTTACATCACAGATAGGATTGACGTTAGACGGCCGGGAGGCATATGGAAAGGCATTGAAGAGCCTTCAACGCGCGATAAACACACCATCCGAAAGAGATCCGAGCGCTATTGTATGTGCAACGTCGATTCTGAGTGTTTATGAGGTAAGCAGTTAACCAGCTAGCTTGCGTCTTGTGTACAAGACAGCAAAGTTTGCTAAGACTTCTCTAGTTATTCGCATGCACTGATCTGGATGCTTGGGTGGCACACGCAGATGGTATGGCGAGGTTAATCCAATGGAGAGGGATTAGATTCTACCGAGATCCAACCAATATCTTTGACCGCACAATGGTGCGAGCCTTCAGGGGCCAAATGGTAATATTGCCGACGTCCTCCTCCATGCGCTAAATAGAAGCAGAGTGCTAACATCTGGCACAGATCTCCGCAGCATTTCTGCGAAACACCGAATGCTTTCTCAGCACCTCAGAATGGCAATCTGCTCTAGCAATACAAGATGCTGCTGAGGCGTCAGTGCAAAGCTTACACGACGAGCTACATAACTACATGGTTCAGCTGCCGGGGCTCAAGAGTCAGGGATTGAACCTGGCGCACGAGAATGACAGAAAAAACAAGGCAAAAGCATTACTTGTCGAGCTGTCCGCTTAGGCGAAGCATTGGATGACTGGTACCAACGACTTCAACGAATCGCAGAACCCATCAAAACAGTCCAGCATCAATCCATGTACTCCCCCACAAACCATGCACCGAAGACAACTTTACTAACATCATACCAATTCCCCGATGCCGCAATCGGACCACTCTGGTCAGAATACCACGCGTGCAAGATATTACTCAAAAACCTCACATCGCGATTACTTCAGCGTAAGCACGTGGATGTGACAGTCGAAAATGACTCGCATGCAGCCGAGATCTGCAAAGCAACGCAGAGTTCCTACACGTCGATCCCGGGCCTTTTCGGGCCCTATCACTTTGCGACTGCGTTGCGCATAGCACATCTGTTTGCGGAGGCACCGGAAATAAGAAGTTGGGTGCAAGCTCTGTCATCCGAGATGGCTGCGGTCATGGAGGTCATGCGGCTGTCTGGCACGAAAGCACCAGGCTAGGTAGTCAGGTCTCTGGTGGATAGATGAGTACTTTCATCTCAATTCAGTTTCTGTCATTAGCCTGCATGGTCTCAAAGGCTTGAGGAAACACGGTTTGCAGAGCAGATAGAGATGGCGTTTGGCCTAGAAGGGATGTGTGGTTTGTACATTGTATTCTCTTGTAGGGAGACAACATGATAGAAGCGTGCTAGAAATGCTTGATATTGGCTTTTCCAAAAGTCCGAAGCATGGGTTAATGAGAGCATTAACTGAGATGCTAGTTGTGAGTTTTCCGCGATGTCTTCGCAACCACATGATTTTACAAGGTGTGAACAACAGTGTTCTTGCAAACGTACAATCTGGGACCAGCGTTGACAAAGTAAGCTCTCGGCAATCCTTCCAAAAAGGGTGCGGCGAATGGACTGCTTACTGCCAGTTGAAGAGGGAAATTGCTGGTAGAGATGATAATCTGTACGCTGTACGGAATTAAAGAGACGGTATGGTAATAATAATATTCTGACTTTGATGTACAATGTGTTGGGTGATGCTTCTGTGCATAGTATTTCGTAACATGGGTATCGTGTAACATGTCTCGAACGCCGTCGCTATGCTGAAGCCAAGTTCTAGAGTGTGTTTCTAGAATACGAACACAAAAGCCACCCGCGCAGATAGCTATCCGAATGGGTTCCAGCTTTGCTTTAGAAATGAGTCTGACTGTTGAAGATGTAGCCTGATAGCCGGCTTGGTAAGCAAAGCAGTCTTGTGTAGAATTACAACTTCGCCTTCAATGTCTCCTCCTCGGGTCCTAACTTGGCATTCTCGACAGCAATCATGACAAGCACGGTAATGTCGTCGATCTTCCCGCCATGCCATCGATCCATAGGATATTCTCGTTGAACAGCTTTTGCGAAAGGACCGTCTCGATGTCGATCCGTACTCGCTATCTTGGCCTCACCCACGATATGACTGGCCACGACACTGGCCAGACTCGCTTTTCGATCCTGTTCCGACATGGTCGATGATATTAGAGAGGCAATCTTGTCGGACACGACGAAGCCTCGATCTTCCGTCCTTTCCCATGCGCCTCGTTCGCGCATCAGTCGACTGACAATATTAAGTATATCTTGTGAGCTGAGATTGTCCCACACTCCATCAGTAGCGAAGACGACGACATCTCCGTGTTGCAGCTGGTTGTCGGCAATGTCAGCGCGATCGGGAGAATCGTGTAGAGGAAGACCACCGAAGATTGCTGCTTGGGTCATTATCTCGGCGGGGATCTTGCTTAATTGATATGGTGTGTTGAAGGCATGTGTTTGGGGAGTAGAATGTTGGTGTACAGTACCCAACCGTAAGTGAATGAATCCAGAATCTCCTAGGTTTGCCGTTCGCATTCGTCCCGTTCCATCGGTTACAGCCACACATGCGGTTGCGCCGCCAGCGCGGATCTGCACGTCTTGCAATGTCGCATCGTAAGCTGTATTCAGTAGTCTTTTAGGGTGCAAATTGTCTGGTTGAGATGAAGTCCTCCGCCATGTCTGTGCCGTGTGTGCCATGTGGCTGCACATTCCATGGGAAAAGTCGGCAGGATTGATACCCTGTTCTTGCCAGCCTCCCACACCATCGCATACGCCGAGGGCGACAATATTACTATCACCACCTACGCTGGAAACAAAGTATGCATCTTCACCACTGTCGGGTCTGCTCCTCCTCCTTTGGTAGACATTTCCCTGACTCTGAACGCCGAGGGTGCTGTCAGGACCGGGCACATAATCGAGGGTGCTCTTTTCGGGCTCGTACTTTCGGCCCTTCCCACTGCTGGCAGCGGCAATATGTAGGGAGATGTGCGGTATAGCCGACTGGGTCGTCGCAGCAAAGCGCTTCGACGTGTGAAACGAACGCTTGATAGGGGTCGACATCCGATTCCTGCTGTAGCCAACAGTGTAGGGCTGTAAGGGATGCTTGATGCTCTGTTTGGGGAATTCTGTGAAGATACGGTAAGCAAGTGGTTTCATGTGACGGACGCATTTTCCCGCACGGTGATGAAGATATGAAGGCGTGAGTATCCACGTTCGGGTAAGCATATGCGGACTACCTCGGAGGCAGTTGGTAGCAGTGGATGTCGCCATGCAGATGGATCAAGAAGGGCCAATATGGGTCGGATGGACGAGCAGTCCGGCGATTACAGAAAAGAGAGAAAAGGCGTCACGAAGGTCGCCATGTTCAAGCCATCAAGGAGTGTTGCAATTCAAGGTGAAGCGGATAGTGAATATGGCGATTTTGGATAACGGGTTTGGCTTTTGGCTTCCGTCCGAAGTGATGCACTTTTTCAGCAGGTCCGCAATCCCAACATTGTGCCAAGCCAATCTGATTGCTGGGATTGGGCCAACTCGTTGCCGCGCACCTACTTGATAGAAGGGTGTATACTGGTTGATCTCGTACTCGAGCAGTCAATGATTTAATTCTAGTCATTGCTGACCTGAATCGTTGTCATAAATGAATGCGACCACTTAAAAACCAAGAAAGCGGCATCCTCCGAATTTGGTTGGGATAATCTTCGGCCTCGTCTGTCAGCCTTGTACCCCAGCCTTGTACCCCAGCCTTGTACCTTGACCTTTGTTTCTCAGCCTTGTCGTCGGCCGAGCAATCGATGAATTCATCGCCCTCGAGACATCAGCATTCATCATCAACATCCCTTCATCCACGCCTGTACAACCTTCAACAAATCTACAGTACTCCGGTTACCGATATCTTGAAGCTTGGAAATTCACCAGTGAAATCAGGACGCTCCAGCGAGCCCATCATCTCCTTCACCCACCAAGTACTTCGAACTACCAATCCACTAACTTTCACAACCTCTTTCTCACCATGCACCCCACTTCTCGCCTTCTTGCCGGTGGCGTCCTCAAACGCTCCTCCTACTATAATCCCGATTACAGTCAATCCGCCGCTCTCATTCGAGCTCGGCGGCCATACCTTGTCAAAAACGCCATCACTGGTGTCTGCATCTTTGGCTTCGCAGTCGGTGTCTTTGCATTCACACTGAGAGCTGTCGGTCAAGAAAGATTCGAAGACGTTGTTGTGCCCGACGCGCCGCCTCCGAAGACGCCGAATGTCGCTGTAAACGGCAGTCAGTCATAGGAAATTCTTGAAGATCGAACAAATAGCTAGGGTATGCTACTTACCACTCAAATGAAGGGACTGGAGACTTGAGATTGGTCGGAGAGAAACTGAAGGATGATAGCGGTCTACAGGGTCAAGAGACTGCAAGAATAAGAGATTCAAAGAAGCTCGACAATTTCAACTCGAAATCGCTTGCGAGGCCTGGCAGCACCCTGATTGAATATTGAATACACCTCTCCTTCGACACAATATATCTCATTCGCCTAGAGACGCGTCTCCTGAACTCGATCATATTTAACCCGTTGCCCCAGCAAACCACTTCTGCCATCTAGTCCTCTGAAGCCGCGGCCGAGCTGGCTGTTCATGGCGCCCTGCAATGCAACAAGAGCCACTCAGATGATTTCGCGTCACGCTGAGCATCATGGAAGCTCTACGAACGCTGACCACTGCAGACATGTGGAACAGACACCAGTCTAGGAAGCACCTTCACTTGTTCGGTCAGAACTTGCTCTACGGTATGCACATGGCTAGCTCCGTATACACATCCCTACCAGTATCTTAGTGAAGCATGACTGTCAATTAAGGACTGGGATCACCTTATTGTGCTTGAAGAACCATTGTTTGATGACTCTGCATCAATGTTCAGCGTTGTCTGTCAATAAGTATATATGACGTGCCAGTGCACGTTAGGTGCGAGTGTACATATGGATACGACTGTATAAACAGATCTTCTTTGTGAATAGCATCTCTATATATCAACCCATGTTCAGTAATAGTACATTACAGAAACGAGTACATCATCGTGTCTTACCATGCTCGAGGCACTAACGCGCGTACTGGTGGCCACCCTAATCTGTCCCTTCTCAAGTCAAAGCAGGCGCTACGATATCTACTCGCATCTTATCCCTTTATCTTTCTCCACAGTAAAAGGCTTTAGAACCAAATCAATCGTTTAGGCCATTCGAGTCCGTCTACAAAACTAAGTTGTGCAATGAGGAGTCCTGAGCACCTGACCTGTCTATTCGATATCATTCACATTATGTGAAGGGAAACCGGTCGAGAAGCAGGATATACCCAAGCGTAGACATAGCACTGACAGCAACCATACACCACAAGACGCCATCCTTAAACCGCTTGTGGATACCTGTTCCCTGGCAGATTTCAACCTTTCACAAGGTCACAGTACATAAAGCCCTTACCCTCCCCTAATTCCGACTGATATATGATACCAAGACAATTGTAGTTGCAGGGATCCAACAATGGTCTCTATCTTTTTATACGTACTCCTCATAGCCCTCATCGCCTGACTATAATCATGCTTGAAATCTTCACATGTCAAGTGGCATATTACAGTAGCTCCCATCGCACTGCACTCCCACTAAACTTTGAAGAATACAGCCCGCTTGGCATTTGATGTATAAAAACAATTTAGAAATGTTGCTCAGGCAGATCTGAGCCAGCTCGGATTTGAGCTCCTTATCAGTTACTGGTATGGACGGCTATAAGTACTAAGGGGACACATTCGTGCAAAAACGAGGTACGGTGTCTATTCCACGAGTGCGGATGAACCTATTTCGGGATTTCCATCTCTCCTTTAGCCAGTAAAGTTGATGAAACACGGCAAAAGTGATTCTGATAGCTCATGCGGGGGATCTAGCCAGGATCCACACTACCACCTACCAGCTCTAAGTAAGTGGCAAGCCATTCTGTTTACAGATCGGTTATCTAGTCAATTGATGCTTACCATAAAATCTGCAATCATGACAGACTGGGCCAAGGACGAGTTTATGTCTCAGTGGGATCAAAAATATGTTTCCACGAATCTGAAGAGCGGAGCGCGAGCGTATGACAAGGACTTTTTCTTGTCTGTGAACTCAGATTTGGCCACACAGCCTGAGCTCCATCCCTATAGCTATGCACTCGTGGTATGTCCTGTCACTTATTCTGACCCTTCATGGCACTGACATCAAAAGGCTGCGGCTTGCTGCGGCGTTGGTCGTGCGGATATCGTTGGGCAATTCTTCGACCACATCACGGCAGATTCTTCTCCAAGTGAGTCGGAGGAAGTCTTTTTACGCCTACGAGAGGCCATCACAATCATCTTTCCCTACCTCGGAATGCCAACATGCGTTCCGGCATGCTACGGCATGATAGGTGTCGTGCAACGGAAAGGGAAACAGTTCGCATCTACGAAAGTGCTGAGGAAGGAGACAGTCAGTGAAGATGATGCCAGGAAAGGGAAGGACCTTCGCGCAAAGATTTACAAGGGTGTTGGAAACTCAGAAATCTTCGATTTGATGAGCGTGTACTTCACAGACCTTTGTGAGTAGTCTCATTACATGTTAGATGCAGATCTTTGCTGATCCTCGTTTCAGTCACTTGCTCAACGGTTGTGACCTGGGGTTATCTAATCTCCAAAGCCAATGAGGAGGTATTCAAACCGGAACAGTCGCATCTCATTGTTGCCACTTCAATCATGGCTCTTGGAGCCACACGACAAACAAAGAGTCACGTCAAAGCCACCTTGGGCATTGGAAACACTGTAAAATGTGTACAGACTGTGGTTGAAGCTGTCTGCAAGATCGCGGAATGGGCAGATCGACCAACCACTCCGGTTGACGTTAAAGAACTGGCTCTGCAGATTGAAGCGGCATTGAAGTCCCAATAGGTGCATCCGCAACATTCTAGAACCATGACATTCTGCGAGTGATAGCATTCAGGTTATGTCACGTGTATCAAGTTCAACCACAATCCCCCAAACCGAACTGCCTTATGAATAGCAGGCAGCTTTCTATGCACTGTTTACTGTCAGTTTGGCTACATATAGACGCCAAGGCGCCCCAGTCTGAGCTTTGATCTGGTGCAAAAGCAGGATGATGACCCCACAGTTGAGCGTCGAGAGACTGTTGGTCCCACCCCGACAGATGGGGCCCTCTGAATCCTTTCACAGAGACATGTCGGCAATAAGTCAGGCTAAACATGGACAGTTAACGAACCAACTCCTTTGCCCTTACTAAAATCCAATCAGGTCTGTGAACTATTACCTACAAGGGACATAGGCAAAGTGACCCTACCTGCTAGAACGTTCGAACATGCCATGTCTTCCCGAAGTCATCTCAGGTCCAGTTACAGCCGAGAGCCCGCGTTCCTTTGTGGTTCAGCGATTTGGATGCACGTTTTAAGGTCAACATGTCCTGATGAACATAGTTACAATGTGACTGGACATAAATCTGGAAAAATACACTACTCACACCAGCTTGAATTTACGTCTTGACGCAGCCAGACAACAAGTACTGAGTTAGTTTAGGATTATGTGGAATTGGCAGGCGACGAGACCATTAGCTACTGAACGGGGTTTGATCCCGCTAATATTGAGCCGGAAACATGTCAGATGAAGCTGTGATCGCACACGCCAGGAAAGCGCTTAGTGTTCCGCAAGGTATATTTTCATCATGTTGCTGTGGTGAATCTCTCTGCCTAAACAAAGGCATCCGTATCTATCTCCCATTCACTTTCTGTAATCTATTTCACATCTTATGCCCTGCTGGCAGAGCTCACTTCGCGGACTTCTGCATGTACTGTTTCAACAACTCCATTCCATAGTCATTTCCATTTGGCGTCCTGACTAGCGTATGTATATGAAAGGGCATCGCCTCTTCGTTGTTTAGAAAAACTCCCGAATGGTGGTCGAATTCGATCATGACCACGGGAGAATGCACTTTATAGTAGAAGGCGTCTTTGCCTCCGAAGTCGCCGATCCAGGCGAAGTATGTGTCTTCCCAATGAGCAGCGATCTCTTCCATCCGTGCATTGAGAGCCTTGTCAGGCAGGTAGTTAAGACTCAAAGTCAGGAGCTGCTTGACCATGTCTTGTTGCTCCTTGGTTAAGGTGACAACTCTTGCGCCTTCGTACGGTATAACTCGATTATCCTGAAATGCGCCGCCGAGATGTCGCTGGTCAGCCGGGTGGACCTGCCTGGTGGGTATTGTGGTCCCTTTAGCTCCTTGAAGATGCGGACACGCTCAAGTGTTGCTGGGTCCGCAGACCGCATCAGCTTCATAGCGAGCTGTTCCTGGTCTGTGAAAAGCTCTGCCATTGTCTGGACCTTCGTCGATGATGTTTGGCTCGGCGCCCATGAAGATAGGAGATATCACCATCTGGCCCTTGATCATCATGCAGTTCATGCAGAAATGGTGACCGAAGATTTGCCAACCCCAGGGTTCGTCTTGCGAAGGCATACCAAAGAGGCAGAAGTTGTACGATCCCTCGTTCAGGACTTTCCTGCCATTCACAACCTCTCCGAGAAACTTGTTGACTTTCATACAACCCCAGGCTTTGACGTATCCCGTAGGCGATAGACTTGCTCGCATTAGGTCATATACAGCGTCTACCAGCTCATTAGAGACTTCTTCAAGGCGGATGCCGTGCCGATAGATGTAAATTTCAGGGTTTGCCCAGTGGCGCCACTCCGGGGCATGGATAGGTTTGGCCAACGCTGTCCGTTCACTTGGCGTTGCGGTGTCTAGCAACTGTACCGCTGCGTTCTTCATTGCTTCTATCGGTGCACTAACTTCTATGTCACTGGAAAGATGAAAGAGATTCGGAATAACATTGCCATCCACAGTAATGCCTTTGTAGGGCTCGTTGGCTAAAGTCTCCCAGTGCCTAGTCCAGTCAATCACGAACCGCTCGGTGCAACGCAGTTCGGCCCATTTGTAAGTATCTGATGTTGCGAGCTGCCTGCTTCTTTCTGCGTCTTGTAGCGGGATGTACCGGCGGAAGCCTGCTCGTTGAGTGGTCGATGCCATCGATTCACTGAAGACTATGCTTGACTATCAAGAACAACGCAAGGTGACTTGACTCGAAGAATACAACTATTCACTGCTCTAGATGCAGATGGAGCTGGCGTATGCTCCAGTAACAGTCCGAAACCGGCATCTTCTCCATATTCTGGATGAACTAATATCACGTGATATTGAAGTTCCTTGAGCCAGACCAGATTGCAAGTAGTGCACCAATCAGACAGCGTCCACACGTACGGTGGTCCCACCTGGCTAAGACA
Organism: Neophaeococcomyces mojaviensis; assembly: GCA_030247915.1. NCBI lineage: Eukaryota > Fungi > Ascomycota > Eurotiomycetes > Chaetothyriales > Neophaeococcomyces > Neophaeococcomyces mojaviensis. The sequence continues at coordinate 111,091 of JAPDRQ010000063.1, forward strand.
CAATCAGCTTACTCCTCGAACCCACCCTCAGTACAGTGGACTCTTGATAAATCCGTTCCGGGTGTTGACACTGCCACCGTCATGAGTCAAGAAGTGCGTCAGGCTGAGCTACATCACATTGTCTCATGCTATCATGGTCTGTAGTCGATATTTATGCTGAGTCGAATGATTGATGGTACAGCACTTGGCAACCCAAGCTGATGATCGAGACTGGCGTAGGTCGGACGTTTGACCGCTGGGTGGACTCTTGAAGCTAATCGTAGCATGCAAGGTACAGGGAAACTGCCGTGTTGGGCATTCTTAGGCCATGATACTTATGGTAGTAGCTTAAGAAAGTAGCATCAGCTACCTCACGACCTCATTACCTAGCATGCGACAGAACTTACTCTATGGTGAAGTCTGGTTTTGTGCCTCATCCTAGAACATGGAACAAGCACGTCCAGATGCTAGACGATGAACTGGCTGAAAGCAGATTCCCTGGTTGGTTAAGATTGCGAATGCGTGGTTCTGAAAACGGAGGTGGTGGGACTTTCCCTCAGGATCTTAGGTATCAGTCTTTGTCTCCTCTGGCGGCTAGCTTAACTCATGCTGTTACAGCGTTGCAGAACCCTGCGGCAGAGTTGATTTGTGTGCAAACGCAGTTGACAAAGGCGAAGCCATCCTATTCCGACTCCATCCGCAGCTATGGGAGGCAGAACAGTCTGAATTCTCGACATTGACATAGTCAAAACTGCCATAGCAACATTGGCAACACCGTCATATTTAACCTCGATTTATATAAATGGGGTAGAGTTCTGAGAGCATAGATTCTTCAAACAAGCCTGGAACGCACAACATACCTCATTATTGCAACATTGACTAATCTCGAAAGCGTTGTTGCGATATAGCCAGTATTTGCAAGAGAGGTAAGTCTCAGCACTAGCTGTAATGCGGAGGCAGGAGCTCTTGCGGGAGTAGTGAAACCGTAATCACCACTCTCTCCTATGCTGTGAACATAGGATCAGAGACCAGGGCCTCGCCGCAGCCTTACGAGACTGAACTTAAGAAAGGTTGGACATGATAGAACTGTTTAATTTAGGTTCGAGGCATCGCTTCGAAGGCAACCAATCGATCTAGATGACTCTCAAAAGATGACGCTTTCGGAGATAAACGAAAGACTGGCGAGGCACCCCAGAGAGACAGGATGTGATAAAAGCGTCGCTTACCATTTCAAGGACAAGACAAAAGAAAAGAAGTTAAATATGTAGCTGTGCACGCTCAAGTAATGAAGACTGTTTCGTCATAAGTTGTCATGCATGAACAAAGCAAGACCAGCCGAAATACAAACAATGCAAAGTGGCACGTGCTCGGTGCTGCATGCTAGAGATTGCCTTGGCAGGCATTCAAAATACTGTACCTTATTCAGTATGGCGCCGATTTTGCGCAAACGCAGGGATTTTTTCTCCTCGTCGGGAAATTTGTGCCATGCGCCGCCAGCGGAGCTCCTCTTGCGGAAAGTTCACTTTACCAGCCCTCTGCGGAGTTGGGCACTTTCTCGGTGTGAAGAGCTCAGTAACAGCTACCGTTTATCAAAAAATGGTGATTTGATTCTGATGGATAATGAATGTTGGTCGGGAGGTATTGTTGCTGAGAATTGTGCTCGCTTCGAAGAGTGTTGCCTTAGAGCTCAGGCATCAAATACCGGTTAGAGTTCCGAGTGACTAACGGCGGAGCTGACCGCTCCCGTTCGAATGCACAGGGCGCGCCAATTCTGGTCAAGCTGTCCACAACACCGTTTGTTTTTGAAAATTGCATCAAAGAGCTTTCAAAAGTCCTCATGTTCCTCTCGATCAATGTTTTCTCTTGTCCACGCAATCAGGTTTCCTAGTGAGTCCGAACATTCAACATGACTTCGAGCAAACCATCATACATCATTGTCGGAGCCGGCGTATTCGGAGTGTCCACGGCCTACCATCTGATTAAAAAATATCCTGATGCGTCAGTGACTATAGTCGACAGGGACGCATTTGATGCGGATAGTCGGGTGGCCGCTTCGTGGGACTGGAACAAAGTGGTACGCGCCGACTATGATGACATTGTATATTGTCAACTCGGGATAGAGGCCCAAGACGTCTTCAGGTCCGATCCGCTCTGGAAGCCGTTCTTTCATGAGACTGGTATTTACTGGATGTGCCGCAGCGAATATGCACAGGATGTTCTCGATAATTACAAGAAACTCGGACGAAAGGCTGATCTTTCTGCCGTGCCTGTCGACGAGGCGCGGAAGATGTACGGCGGGCTTTTCGAGGACGCCGATTATACCGACGTCAAAGAGGTGCTGGTCAATAAGACCAGTGGTTGGGCCGCCGCTGGAGATTGTTTGCAAGCTGTCACTCGTAAAACCTTGGACCTGGGTGCCAAGTATGTGACAGCTGAAGTTGCAACGTTACAGTTTGATGATAACGGTCGTTGTCGTGGAGTCAAAACAAAAGGTGGCGATGTTTTGACAGCTTCGCATGTCATCCTTTCCACTGGAGCATACACACCGAAACTGTTGGAGTTAAGTGCTAAGAGTAGTAATATGAATGATCTTCGAGCTGGACCGAGGATCGTAGCAGGTGGCATCACGACTGGTATGACAAAACTTGATGACAAGTCATATGAGAGATTTGCTGCCATGCCAGTGGGTGTTCAAGGATATACTGCAAAACAAGGTAATGTGATACCTGGATGTTCACTTACCAGAAGCTAATTGTCAAACTAGGTCCCTTCATTGGTAGTCTTCCACCCACCAAAGACAAAGAGCTCAAGTGGTGGGGACAGACGATATTCAAGAATACTCGAGAAATCTTACCTGGCCGCTACATTTCGATGCCGCCAGCGGAACCGGATTATGCTCAGTGGAAGGTTTCTGGAAAGCTTAAGGAAGACATCGACTATGCGAACCATGTGTTCTACGGCAAGAAAGGTGCAAACTGGAAGATGGAGAAACATCGGATCTGCTGGTAGGTCCACGCGTCTCAAAGACAATATATGACTGACCGACTTCGAAAAGGGATGCCTTCACGACCAGCGCAGACTTTATCATCTCGCCTCACTCGGCCTCGAAAGGGTTATATGTCGCGACCTGCGGCAACTTCCATGGTTGGAAATTCTTTCCCGTGCTAGGCAAGTATGTAGTGCAAATGCTCGAGGGTTCGCTGTCTCCTGAATTGACGGAAAAATGGGCTTGGGACCGGGAGCGGCCAGATCCAGCGCTTAACCCAGATTGGCCAAGGGCAGAGATGAAGGATCTATTAGATCAAGTTAGAACTTCGAGGCTGTAATGGATAATAATACCGGGTCTCCTTTGCTGTACGACGACGAGTCACTTTGACTTTCCGATCCCCTCATGAAAGTTTATGCGGTCTCATTGGCGAGCCTTGCATTCATCAACTACGGCAATTTGTTTATGCGTCTATAGTCTGCCAACTGATGTTGTCTTCTCTAAGGAGATTTTGACGGCTGAGCTCCCGAGACTTCCCGTGCAATATCGGACACGATCATCTGTTTTGGCCTAGCCGACACACAACTTAAGGACTGAAAGGCCCTAATATGGCAATTCGCTAACATCTTGACTGTCAGGTCTGACAACCGCTTTAGATGATTGGGACGCTTCACAAGCGCCGAGAATGCCTTCGCTCATGCAACCGTGCAATAATGTCATGTGCTTCAGAATTCGTTACTCAGGCTTGGCTTCCGCTCTCCGTTGCTAGAAAAGACAAGTCGGTCCACTGTGCCTAGATAACAGAATCGTATGCTCCTAAGTTCTCAATCCGAAGTAAATTGCTACCTTCATCATCCAACACTAATTCACCAGCAAGAAATCTAGGAATGGATCAGGGGTTCCCACAGCCATGGGTGACGACTCCTTTGATCCATAGCCGGGCTCTATCAGAGGCAGCAGACTGGTATGTCTCTCAGCATTGCCATTTCCGTTGTTTGATCAAAAGCCCCATTTGCAAGATCTTCTCACCCATGAGTTGTGAAAATTCTAAATCGTAGAAGTAGAGTCTTCCTGAAGCTTGACAATTTACAACCCGCCGGATCCTTCAAGTCCCGCGGTATTGGGAATTACATCCTGGCGCGAGCAGCTGAACGTCGAGATTCCTCCAACATACACTTCTATGCGGCATCAGGAGGCAACGCAGGCATCGCCTGCGTTCATGCGGCCAAATTACTAGGCTATCCTGCGACGGTGGTGATTCCGACCTGTGCAAAGCCTGCGATGGTGGCCAAATTGTGGGCCATGGGAGCAACATCAGTTATCCAACACGGCGCCTCTATTGCAGAAGCACAAGAGTATATCCAGAAAGTCTTGTTACCACATGACGCCAATGGTGTCTTTGTACCGCCATTTGACCACCCGGATATATGGGAAGGTAATGCGACGGTTATGAGGGAGATTGCAGAGCAGCTCGGTGAAAGGCCTGACGTTGTTATCTGCAGCGTTGGAGGTGGAGGCTTGCTGAATGGAATCATGCAGGTGATTGATGAGAAGAACTGGACTGAGGAGATAGAAGTTCTGGCGATGGAGACAAAGGGAGCAGACTCGCTGAATCAGTCTCTCCGGGCTGGACAGCTCATAACCCTTCCACGTATCACATCTCAGGCCACGAGTCTAGGTGTCGTTAAGGTCTCTCAAAAGACTTTCGAGTACGCCAAGCGCCCGCACGTTACGAGTATTGTTCTCTCCGATGCAGAGGCTGCGCGAGGATGTTATCTGTTGGCGGAACACGAAAGAATGCTAGTTGAGCTGACCGTCGGTGTTAATGTGCCAGTCTGTTATGAGGGCTTTTTGCAGAAGATTCTTGGGTCGAGAAAGACCATTGACAAGTCGAGCAAAGTGGTTATTGTCGTTTGTGGTGGAAATGATATTAGTGTGGAAATGCTAATGGCTTGGCGCAGGACGATGCTGGGCATGGAGGATGTGCAGGAAAACGGAACAACTAACTTGCCAAGACCAGTACCGACTAGGGTAGCAGCCTAAGCCGGCAGTTAGCTAGCTTTAACGTATAACACTATAACTACCTGCGGCCGTACGACAGCCGCAGCTCAAGATAATCACGTGGCGTCAAAGAGGTGGTCAAAAGGGGCAATACTGGGATGGCTCAATTGGTGACATTTCTTTAGCTACCGTAATACAGATAACTTTTATGAACCATTATAACACCTCGGCTTGGCCAGGGATAAGCAAACAAGCGAATGCAGCTTCGATGCAACTGGCAAGAGTTACTGGATAAAACATGCCTAATGAGGAAAGGCGTGTGCTCTGTGTTTACTGACACAGTTTTAGTCGGTCCCTAGCAGACTCTTCGTAGTCAACCTAAACCATACTCTCACCCCACCTTCCATGATGCCTCATCTCTGAAGCCACTCTCTATAGAAAAGTAATCAAGTCAGAAAAATTTGATCTTTCCACTCTCAACTGAGAGATAAAATAAGCATAGATAGCCAAAGCACAACTAGAAAGCACAGCACTTGGTTTTTGGTGAAGAAAGCGTTGTCTTTGGCTCCTGTCCTGTAATGAATATTGGGTAGGGAGCCAAATACAACCCCATATCTAAATTCAGACATAGTAGAAGATCTAAAATGTACACATATGGTACGTCTCGCATTACAAGCATTGAAACAATCAGAGCTCTAATGCTATCTACTCAGTCACGATAGTTGTCGTCGTGCGGCATCTCAAATGGCCCAGAAGTTGCAGACATTGTCGGAACATCAGTAGGTCTCTCAACATACTATTTAGGAGAAATATGTGGTTAGTCAAAGATCATTCTCTGGGTCGATACACTTACAGTATTGCGATTGGTTCCTGTCGCTCCGCCACTACTCGACCAGTCACCGTCAGAATGCGGGTTTAGCGTTGGTGAAGAAGCTAGCTCCCCACCATATCTTCCATCGGAAGCACGGTTGTTGTGCAATTGGCTCCCAGTCGCTTCGTATACTACAGGAGACTTTGGTGGCGGACTCGCAGCCAAACCACGATCATACGCGTCGCCGTACGCATGAGGATGAGAATATCTTTCTGGACCGTCCGGATAGTTTTGGTGTGTTTGTTGAACTTGAGATATTTCTTGCTGTGATTGCTTCTTGTGTTTGTTGCGCCGCCGCAGAACGAAGAAAGCGATAAGGCCGATGATTATGAGACCTCCAACGCCTCCTCCAACACCTCCTGCAATAGCAGCAACGTTGGTGCCGCCGCCGCCACCACTACTGACGGTACTGTTGGGTGGTTTTCCTGGTGTGGCGCTACCATTAGAATTGAATAGAGGCCCACCTTGACATAGCGGAACAAGTTTTGATGGTGAATACCCTACTGTGTATGCGTCTGGGATTCTTGCACCTGCTAGATGGAACACACCAGCATCATAGTCGGTCACAAGGTATTTTTGTGCGAGGAACGGAAGACCTAGATAGTAGTAAGGGTTGTTCGTATCAAAGGTATTGTCATAGTAGTTATCTCGGAGCCTGGACACTTCTGTATCATAGCTTTGATACAGTGTTCCTGAAGTGTCGTAGTATGTTTGATAGTCAATAAGCACATCGGTAGAAATATTAGTTGTTTGTCCGTCTGAGAAGGTAATCACCAAATTTCCTCTAGGATAGTAAGGGTAATTGTAGGTGTAACCACTAGCCACAGAGCTATTGTATGTTCCATTGGTTGCAGTAGCGAATTTTGCGATGGACTCAGAAGGCAACGAAATAAAGTCGTAGTATGGTTCAACGACAGCTTTAAACCTTTTTGTATCGTTGGGCATCAAGGACGTTAAGTTTCCTGCTGAATATTCGAACGCGAGGCCTGTGATCTCTAGGGCAAGATACCCATTCACATCGACATCATAAGTTTGGAAAGCTGTCGTCGGGCGGTCCGAGTCGTATCCGCCAATAATGATTCCACCATCGTACGTGGAGTCATCGAAGGGTGCAAATGACCACTGTTTGGACGGTATAATTCCCTCCATCAGAGCGGCATCGAGAAGAGATGAATTCTGACCCAACGCAAGAGCTGAAGGGAAACCCGCTGAAAAAGAATTCTAGTCAGTCCGAGAGGAATATGGAAGGGATAATTTATGCTCACAGTAACCACTTTGCTGATACGAGAAGAATGGTGCGCCTGGAAAATCGTGGCTTGCGATCCTCAATAGATCATTGTAATATACATTGCCAACACTGCCTGGTCTACCTGAGGCTGTTCCATTCCACGAACCAGCATCGTTTGTTTTGTTAACGCCTGCCGGTGGGTTGTAGATGCCTCCATACCCAGCAACACATGTATCATTTGAGGGCGACGAGCACGCCGAGGGGCCGGGGACGAAGGTATTGTTTCGAGTAGTTATTGGTCTTAAGGAGAAGAGTTGATTTGGGTTGCTGGATATTGTTACAGCTACTCCTTTGGTTAGGGCAGAGTTCCCACTTCCTACACGGTTGTCCTTGATTGGTATCACCCATGGAGCGACTCCACCAATGAGGCAAGTTGACTGCGAGAGCGCCATCACGCCTTGAAGGAGAGTACACTCTCGTTAGGGGTTGTACAGCAAACTCAGCACAATAAAAGCAGAGTAGTTAAAGGTCGGCTGAAGGACATGAAATTGGGAAAACATTGCGGCAAGCATGACCCAAACTGAGTAGTGGTTCACATGTCGCAGTTGAATTGCTTAGGCTGATATGAGCGCAGAATTGTAACCCATGTTAAGTCGTGGGGCGATAGAAAACCCCAGAGCACAAACTACTCCTTCGCTCCGGAGATTTTCGCTGGATCTGGTTGTGCTGGCGTGCAGTAGCTTGCAGAAGGCGACGTTGAGCACATCCGGAATAATTATATACCGAATATAGCTATAGCATACTGACCGGTAATGATACCAAGATTAGCCCAAGAAAACTAATCAGACCCCAGAGCTAGACTTTTCCCATCATATCTAGCGTCAGATGGCCCACAGTACGGCGATTATGATTGGCAGACGAAGGAAAGTTTCGAAACAAACTGCGGGGTGGCTAAGCAGGCGATCCACGCCTAGCAGGCCTCACCGGGAATGAAGGATCAACATTATTCGCACTATGCATGTACTGAGGTAATGAAAGGCTACTCTAGGCATAGCTCTTTCATTTGTTTTGCTGTTGATAGGAACGGTTTTGGCCCCTATCTTTCTAGTCAGTTTTGAGCCGTACAGCACGGGAGGTTCACTGAAGCTAGAACCACGACGCATGAGAAAGTGGTATGCCAAACAAACTATTAGGTTTGTGAGCATTGGTAGCTTTCGTCCTTTCTTCCTCGAGATGGTCGTCCAGGCTTGCAACCATTCGCAAACACCACCGATAATATTGCCTAGCCAGGCCGGACCGCGATCCAAGAGTATCCCTGCTGAATTGACTTGCCAATTTGCGACTAGCTCAGCACACCGTGTGATAGTTGCTTCAAGGTCCAGGCTTGGACTGACCCGACGAAATGACGGGAGTGCATATCTTGTTCTCTGCCAAGACCAAATTTTACCAACCCCAGCTGGCACTAGAGGCTAACGCAGCGCTAATACTGGCCGCCTGAAAGTGGATCATCTTGGGTGAGGCTCACTCACGGGCAGTGAGTTGGAGATTGGCGAGACCAGCCTTATCAGGCCTGTAACGGTAGTGAGCTCGGTGCAGATTTTGTTTCCCTTGGCTTTCTTCTGTTCCAGCTCTCCGTAACCAACGTCCACTTGGTAATCGCGTGTTGATGATATGAGGCAAGGGAAATCCTGGACCTTCCTTGGTGACTTAGGCATAAACAGGATGTCAGCTAAGATTTAACCATCAGAAACACCTCTAAGGACAATAGCAAGGTACGCAGCCGCAACAGAATAATTCACGGCATACATATTAGTTGAACCTCCTCTTCTCTACACGATCTTGTACGCGCCACCTGAGATACCGGCATATTAGGGCATCTCAAAGTTCTTTCATGAGCTGAACATGCTTAACATCCACCTCTTCCACAAAAACCTTCATCTTAGAGGACTGCTCATGCTCCTCTATTTTGTCAAACCCCCTCATCCTGCGAGACATCCGTCCAGGGCGCAAGAATCACGAACTGGTCGCGCTCACGACTTTCTTCTAATTGCCACCCACTCACCACCTTACCCTCCGTCACGAATGCATCAAGAAGTTTCCGGTTCTTTCTGAAGCATTCCTCAAAGTCCTCTCTCTCTTCCCATTTTTGACCACGTGCATCTCCAACCACAAAACTGGTGCATCGAGCTGGACATCAGCCAGTAGAAAATCGAAATGACACTGCCACTGAAAATCGATAAAATTCGACATAATCGGCAATGCATTCTGGAAGACTTTTGTAGCGTGAAAGACCTCGTTATGTTGTGCAATGGATTCCCACTCGCCCAGAAGATAAACAAAACTCGGATCCTCCACTTGTTGTAGAAAGTGGAAGTTGTGACCTGTGAATTCTTGTAACCCCTTCGTGATCTCCGTCATCCGCACTTGCAGTTCTGGAACGCCGTCAATTGTCACCATTGGCTTGAGCTTCAGAAGCCCGATTTCAGTGACTGTCATTTTTCTTTTTGTAACTCAATTGTTCTTCTCGTAATTTTGCCGATTCTGCGGAAACCGTATTCGTTAGTACCACTCTTAGGTCTCGAGTGGCAGCAGTCAAAGCCTCTGGATGAAACCCTTTCTACTTGCACTGCCCCTAAACCTTCTTCCGCCTTTTTCGTCCGTGTTCAGCCTTCAGACTCCGCATACCAGGCATATAGAATCTTGATATCCGTGCCGCGCCAAGAGTCTTTTAAGCTCTTAAACACTTTCCTACTCAGCCGAAATAGCCTTGGACGATACACAGCAAACGCCTATTGACGAGGTTGAAGTATCACGAGTTCCCCTTTGGCTTTGTAAGGAAAATTCGACGAGTCGCAATACAACAAGGACTGAATGTAGAGAACCCTAAGTCGGGATCTTCTGACAATAGAAACACGATTCTTGTATACTACTCGATATGCTACATGGAAGCGGGCAAGACCCGAGGGGTTGCAAAACTTCGGCCTCGCGCCCGAGGCCGAGCACACCATGGTAATTTTGCAATATCAAATTCTATCTAGTTATTACAACATGTATCGGTTATAGGCTCCTACTCGATTATACATAGTAATCAGGACATGTGCGACATTTGTTGTCAAAAGGATACATAATTCTGCTACTCGATTCAATGGACAAGGTTAGAGTACATGCTTGTCTACCTATTTCCTTCTTTCCAATACACGCCAAGACACGAAGCCTAGCATTACAACACATGGGCTCTAGTAGGATCATGGACAGGATTTAATTGTAGACTAAGAAGCTCGTCAAGTTTTCGAACTCAAGTTCTTGAAGGTGTTAGCAACCATGCAGGTTCTTAAATAACATTTGAGCACTGATAGTTGCCAGACGTTTCGGTAGCCACTGGACTGTCATTTCATAAAGACCAACCACGCTTGCGCCCGTTGTGTTTGCGGTCACTGTGTTTAAACAAGTGAGGTCGACGAATATATTACTTATTAAACTTACACAATCTCCATTTTCCATAGTACTGCCTAAAAAACAAGCGGCACAATAATGATAGAGAATATATCATTCATAGGTGATCTACAAGCGACGCATGAGCACTCAACTGAGCAGAACTTATGTAATAGCTGATAACGCTTTTCTTAACATACCAGGAATTTGGCTAGAACGGGCACTAGCAAATAGGATATTCTACTGGTGACGCTTGGACAGCCGCATAGCATAGATTTTGGGTTTCGACGTCTGTTTTTCTGCGACTATAACACATCTTAATGGCGACCGATGATGTCTCACCCCTGACTGACTCGACCGCAAGAACCAGTATCTCTGCGTAAATCAGCATTGATTGCGCAAAGCAACAGTGCTATCTTCTGATCCCACCTGTATCCATTCTTTTTCTTGCAAATTACAGCAAAATACTCATTCTGCGTAAACGCTTCAGGGGAGTTCGTTAACGTTAGATTCTAACGATTAAACTCTGATACAATTTCATTATCTACTTGTGTTGTGATCCCTGATTCATTTGTCACAGCCTATCCTGCTGGTTCTGCACCTCCTACCATACTTGTATCCTTTACTGTTGTAATAGCAGCAGGTAGCGTGGTGATAACAACATCACGTTGACATGTGCTGCCAAAAAGCAGCAGCAAAAGTATACAATCCGCAGTCTACCACGCGCTTTGCCATTTTGGGCCTCACAACACAAGACAAACGCAGTAGTTAAAATCCGGCGCTACTGCAGGAGAGAACCGCACTACTTTGAGATGAATACTTTCGCTTTCGGGAGCCCGATCTAAAAGTGTTAGATCCTCTCAACGTACAGAAATTGACAATTAGCGTCGAGTCAAACTTGTCACGCTAGCGTTCCTCCACCTTGTTGTTCGGCACGTTCTTGCTGTCCACCACATACACTCTTTGCCGTATCATTAGTATCATTAGATTCGCCTTCTCTTTCCGCATTCGTGGATACCAATATCGTATACCAAAAATGGCTGGTGTTGATGTGCAGTCCGATCTTCAAATTTTAAGTGAACAACGCGATCTCCCCGAGGCGAGTTTAGATCCGTCCTCGACCACTGCAGTTACAAGTATCTCGATCGTGGACGTTCGAAAGCAATTACGACAACCTGTACCACATTGGCAGGGTGCTATAGACGTGCCCTATCGACAGTGGAAGTTGCAAGACGAGAAGTATACGTTGTGGTCGCCAGTTCAACTGTTTTTGCTGTTTTTCCAAAGTATCCTCAACCTCCTCGTGTATCATACCAATATCAACGCCAGACGTGATTTCGAGGGCAAAGCGTAGTGGAAGGATGTAACGGATATTGAAATGCGTCGTTGGATAGCTTGTCGTCTTCAGATGATTAGTAGTACACCAATTAACTCGGAAATGCAGGATTTTTGGTCGATTAGAGGGTTAAGGACTCGAAGGCTCGGTTTTCAACGCTTCAAGGCTATTGAACGATATTTGAGTGTCTATAGCGACGAAGAAGCTAGTAATAAGCAGCAGTCTATGTGGTTTTGGAAGCTTCGAGAGGCATTAGACGAAGTACGCACCCGTTTAAAGGAAGTCCTTATACCTGGCAGCCACCTGGTGGTTGACGAGTGTTCAATTGAGTTCCATGGTCGTAAGAAGGACAAATATCGTCTGGGCCATAAACCGGCTGGCGAGGGCTTCTGTATCTATGCTCTGTGTAGTCATGGAGGTATAATACATGATTTTGCAGTGTCCTCGAGTCAAAATGGTATAGAGGGGGTGGAGGAAGGCATCGAGGTCAATATATCAACCAGGACTGTCCGCAAGAGGAAAAAAGGATCAAATAATAACGGGGCAATAACAGTACTACTACCACCACAAAAGGCAGTGGTATATATACTTTGCGACCGAGTAACAGCTGCTTTCAGGCATAATACACACGTTTGCTACGTGGACAACCTATTTACGGATATACCGTTGGCGAGGGCACTGAGGTCGATTAATATTGGTATCTGTGGTACCACTAGGAAGAATACGCCTAACTTTCCACCTGTCCTCCTTACGATTAAGGACGATTTTCAGTCACAGCTACCTCCAGACGATCGAACTGCCCTTATCGTTGACGATATTGCAGTGTGTATGATCTGGAAAGACGCCCAGAGAGGGAATATTGTATCCCTCATCTCTACAGTCTACGATCCTCGCGATAGCGAAGGTGTTAAGCGACGTTTACACTCAAATATTACCACCAGGAACAGCCCAAATAGCTTTCATATGGCCCAGGTTAGTCAACCGAAGATTACGGTCGATTATACACGATTTATGGGCGCTGTCGACCTCCACAACCGTTTACAATCCTTTCGAACCTCCCGAAGACCTCACCAGAGCAAATGGACGAAAAAATGGATTGAATTCCTTATAGATTTGTGTCATATCACTGCTTTCCTCATCTGGGCGCGCTACCAGGGTAAAAATAGATACAGAAGCCGCCTACGCGATCGATTCGTCAGGGAACTAATAGAGGGACTTATTGAAGAGGCGGAGGAAGTTCATACACCAAGGCAAGTCTCAAAACGCAACCACTGTGCCTGGGAAGACTGTCGAAGGCGAGGGCAATCGGGGCGTAGTCCTCTGGGCGAGGTAGTCAACTTCTCCCTCGTTGCGCAGCACTGTCGAGTCGATACCTACTGCGATAAGTGTATGAAGTACTTATGCATTGACAAGGGCTGTTGGGCAAGCTACCACGACGAGCGCAGCCTCATAATTAGACCAGAGGACCGTCATTAGCAAGAGGGAGGGCAGCAAGGGCAGCGAGGGCAATAGCGCAGCTGCGCTGCAGTTTTGTGACACCACGTTTAGTCTATACAGACGACGTTGCAGCCTCACGTCGACAATGTCATAGCAAACCGCAATCTTGATAATGCATAACATCAACCCCTCGGGGTGCCAAATTGTCATACAATTTACTATGAGGTGGTGGCATCTGAATGGGGCGCGCTAATTGTCAATTTCTGTACGTCGAGAGGATAGGAGAGATCACTCCTCTCGGCATGCCAGTCGAGGTTGGCCATGTTCAGACAAGTTCAACTTGACTTCGCAGATGGAATTTTCGAAACCTGCCAGATAAAGAATTAAAGACTAAAAGAAAGAGTCTACCTAGCCTGCCCCTTTACGATATAGTGATTAGAAGCATCTTTCTATGAGAGTCTCTTATTAACTTTAGACCATGAGGGGTGCGGATTACAAGTTTTTATACCCTGGACTCCTTTACATATCTATTCAGTAGCGTGGCTAGCGGTCGCGGAAGCCAAGAAAACGAACAAGATAATCCAGAACGCTACAAGAAAGTCTCCATGATTGGTATAGAAAAAGAGAGTGGGATCACGACGGCGTATTGTGGAGCATTATTATCATACGTTGAGGGTGAGCGACCTGAAGTGTCTATGCGCCAAGAACGGTCACGCCTGAGTCAAAGCGGCGATTCCTACTAACCAAAACTGGACTCTCATACTGCTCTTGAACAAAGTCTTGGTGAATGGTAGCACAAGCCACGATCATCGTCACCGAAATCCAAACCTCCCCATGCCCCCTCCACTAACCAAACCCTGCCGGAACGGACTCCTCGTGTTTTCTCTGTCCGCTGGCTGCACCGACGCAGTCCGATTAAGACCTGTTAGCAGCGCAGCTCGGGCTTGCAGAGGCGACGAATTGACTCCTGCAAACAGGGTTGAATCTCCAGCTGTCGTCATTGGCTGATGGTATTCCGAGCTTTGTGCCGCGGCGGCGTTTCCGGCTTGGAGCATGGAATTAATGGTTCGCCGTGTTTCGGTGGGCGATACTGAATTGTTGCGGGATATGTTGGCTGAGCCAAATCCGTTAGTCGTTGGTAGGCCATTAAGCTGTGGTTCCTGCTTCACCGCCGAATCATGCGGCGTGTTGAAGGCAGAAGTAGGTTGGGCGGATGGATTTTCGACAATCGTGCTTGCTGAGCCTATTGCTTGAGGGGTGTAGTCGGCGCGTTTTTGTTGGTTCGCGGGTGTGCTCGTTCCATACGTTGAAGATGTGCCGTCGGGTAATGGAGAACGGCTTGCGTTTCGCCGACCGAGGCGATGAACAGGGTGATTCGGATTCGCCCACGGAGTTTGTTCGAGGAATTGTTGTTCGGAGGTTGTGTTTACACTTGCTGCGGCAGCGGCGGCGGCGGCGGCTGAAGCAGCAGCTGTAGGGGCTGTGAGAGACGTTGTGGGGTAGGTGTTGAGGCTTCGGTGAGAGGTGCGGGCATGGGTGGTATGGGAGCGGATGGAGGAAGAGTTGATCTGTGCTTGTTAGCTCGTCTGTATGAGTAGGGTTTGGGGGGTGTTGACTGCTTACGCCCATCTTCTGCATGTCACCTTCCAGATCACTGGCTTGCACGGACGGTAGCTCGGGTGCAGCTGGGAAGCCGACATACTTCGCGACGCCTGAGAGGATGGATACCTCCCTGTTGTAGGCCGTCTGCTGCGTGACTTGCTGAATCCTCTTTTCGGGAAAAGGGATGGTGTATGTCGGCGTGACCTGACTCGACTTGAAGCGCTCCCTCTGGATGCGGTAGAAATGCTCGCTCATCCTTTCCATATGCCGCTCGCGCACATCTCTGACCGTTTGGAAATAGGCGCTGTGTATTTGACTTCGTTCGGCCAGGCTCTTCCGTTTCAAGGCGCCGACCTTGAAGACCAGCAGTTTCTGCTCGGTATCCTGCTTCTCGTCTCGATATTTGTTGACACACTCAAACTGCTTGAGCAGTTCCGGATGGGTGGATTCCACCTCGGTCAGTTGATCCAGCTCGTGATTCAGCTGGGCAATCTTCTCGTCGTACAGCTTGTCTCTCAGCGTGGCAAAATGCCTTTCCAGTGCCGTCAGGGCTTCCATCGCAGCAGCACGTTTCAGTTGTTCTTCCTCGTTCTTCGCCGTGGTCTCGACGTCGTCTGCCTCCACATCCTCGTCGCTTGCTTCGACCGCTTCGTTGTCTTCTTCATCTTGCACTTCGGGCTCGGCCGGGTCTTTCCCTCGCCGGCTTCTCGACCGGGTGTATTGCTCGGGCTTCTTGCTTTTCGACCCATCACTCAGCTCGGTCTGTTCTTGTTCAGGCCCATCGTCCTTCTCCGACTCAGCTTGCACTTCGGGGTCGTCAGCCTCAACGGTAGGTTCGCGCGAGGGCACTTCGGGCAGCTCGCTCTCGACGTCAGATTTCTCGTCTTCGCTGTCGACCGACTCGGTCCGTCGTTTCCGGGGCCGTAGATCTTCGGTCATATCCATCACATCACTCAGCCGCTTCCGCTTGTTGGTGGCAGCGGCCGCTTGCGATAGTATGTCCAATGGGTTGGGCATGTCTTCTGCTTCGCTCAGTTCTGACTGTAGTGGCGATTCTTCTATAGGCGTTATGGGCGAGGATGCTTCGCTGTTCGTCAGCTCTTCGATTTCCGGCCGCTCATCTGCTACATTCACGCTCTGTGCCAGCTTGCTAGGGCTTAATTGGAACGCTCTCTTCGATTTGTCGGGAGATTCTTCAAGTCGTTCAGTCTCCGCTTCTGAGTCCCCGTCCATTGCGTTGTTTACTTGCACAATCTCCTCCTCTTCGTCCTCAGCATCTTCGAGCTCAGTCAGGCTACTTGATCGGTCGTCGTCATCATTGGGAAGACTATTGTCCACAGCAATCGCCGCCACAGTGTTGGACAAGGCCAATAGCCCGTCGGCTGCGGAATCCATTTTCGAACTTGGGCAGTGTGCCTCCTGCGTCCACTCTTACCAGCGCCCGGCCTGAAGCCGGTGACTGAATTCGGTGTGCGCAATTGCAAGAATTTCACTCCACCCAGCTCTTGTCCGTCTGCCTCACGCTTTACTTTTAGCTGGAAAGGTGGATTCTGCTCCAATCGCACCTGTGACTCTGACAGAAGATGCGTTTGTGTGTAGAGGTCTCCTTGGTGTTGTCGACTATCGCACACTCATCGCAGAGTCTCAATCCTGATACTTGAAATTGTGTTCTTCTAGACTGAGAATGCTCCGGTAGGGCTTTAGAGGTGGTATCAGGACACTTCGAGCTCTTCCACGCCTCGCACTGGTTGATGTCGTCGTTGGCCAACCGCTGCAGCTTTGATTTGAGGAGAACTTGTCGGGGCGACGGAGTTGAGGAGTGAAGTGGTGGAAGGTTGTTAACACGGTGGTTTTAAGCGAGAAGGTTACAATCGGTCACTTCAAACGCTTCAATTTGAGGTATGCAGTGTGCAAAAGCGAGAAGAAATGAAGGCCAACAGACCAGCCCATGCGCTGCGCGCGACTCGTTTTTGGATCGGCCCATGACGTGAATCTCCGCGCCGATACTGGCCACGTGACTGTTGCTGCCTTCAAGTTGAGGCTGAGAAAACATCCAACTGTGCGCGCAGATAGACAAGGGAACGATTGAGGACAATCACAATACTTCTATCGTTGTATGAAACACGAGGGCAAAGTAAATCCCTCCACCCTAGCTACTCATCTTTTGCCTCCTCCAGCACTCTCTTGATTGCGTCCATCATCTCCTGTAACCCTTTTTCGTCCTTCATATCCTCCGGTGCAAACAAGCCCACCGCCAACCGCCCTTGTTCATCGATCTTGGCCTCAATGTCGAGTGATGGTAGACACCGTTTCCAATCTTCCTCCCCAACTCTAGCATTGATGATCGGCGACGCAGCTTCCTTTTGACTCTCTTTAAATAGTGTTTGAGCATACTCGCGAGCTTCGCCTTCAGCATGCCTCACGACTGCACCTCGTTTCTCCTCACCACCTTCTCCTGTCTCCGTGACGTCTTGTCCGGGCAGTTTCAGGAAATTAACAAAGCAGTCTACCCGTAATCCTGTCCAAGCATAGATATTCTCGAGACTGACACCAGAATTCTCCACCTTCGAGATCTCCTGTAAGTCTTCCTGAACTTGTCTCGCCGACAACATCAGGTTTGTCCTGATATTGACCTTGAGAGGCACAATGTTGAACGTGGGCGCGACGAGCTCGGATAAACCATCAATGTCTAGAGAACGGTTGGCAAGCCAGACACCAAGCACAGTACTATCGCTTTCACCCAATGACTTTTCGTCCTTATTCACAGCTGCAACAATTCGTCCAACAGCCGCGAAGAAGATTGCCTGAACACTAATGCTTTCTTGGCGCGCAAGCTCTTCGATGCCCGAAACGGCGAGGAGCTCGGATTCGAACAGTTGTAGTCTTGATGCTCCAAATGATCCGGCTGCATTGATGCTGTTCTGTTTGGCGTGGCCGATGTAATCCGTCCAGAATTGCCGTGTTTCGGGATTGTCTCCGCTCGTCACGTCGATAAAAGACTTGAAGTCGGTGTTGAGCTGCATCTCAGTCTTTCTATCCTCGAGCAGATCTTGCAGCTTCCGCACCATCAACTCTAAGCTCACCGCATCGTAAAACGCATGGTGAAGACGTAGGGCTAGAAGGATACCGCTACCATTCGGGACGACTTCATATTGCCATGCAAAGGCTGCATGATCACCAGAGTTGGCTTTGTAGACAACCTGCTGATATCCAGCTTTGTCAAGCAAGAATCTGGTTCGAAGCGCAGGCACTCGCTTGACCAACTCGCCGAATGCTGTGTTGAAGTTCGGTTTCTCACAATTGCTGATTGCAAACCAGAACTCGGGATAGAACAGGCGATTGTTGCTGGCTTGCCACATGTCGAGTACATATGCCTGCCCAGCTGTTGCAGGCAGCACATCTTCAACATTGTCAGGATTCACGCCGGCATCGCGCAGTAAGTCATGCACACTATCTTTGAGAGCATGGGGAACAATCTGCGTCGCAGGAGGCGTTCTCGAGGTTGCTTCGCTAGTCGAACTTGATGCTGCAATCTTTTGAATAGTCTGACCTCGGAGGATCATACTCACTGGGATTCTTTCACCTGCCTTCCTAAGCAGGTTTGATACTTTGATTGCGCTGATGCTGTCAAGGCCGAGATTGAAGAGGTTGGTGTTATGGTTGATATCTGCGATATTGACGTCCGAAACGTTGGAGAAGACTACTCTGATCTTGGTCTCAAGGTCAGACCAATGACCATCGCCAGTATCCGCCCGATCAGGCGCGACCGCTGGGTGACGATCAGCCTGGTCGGGCATTCTTGAGAGCTGAGTTGGCTGGAGTCCGCAGACTGATGTGGTTTGACCTTGGCCTACGTCCTCAAATACGTTTGTAGTCTCCTGCCGAATCAAGAAAGCAAAAATGTGGTCAAGACGCTGGAGAACATTCTGCACCTCACTTGAACTCATAACACAGGCTTGCACAGCAACTGTCCATATCAGGCCTTCTGCTTTCTCCTCGAGCTCAACATTGACAGGGTAGGGAGGTGATACTAGGCCCTCGCCAACATCTGCGTCTTCGTACAACGGCTCTTCCTCATTCGTAGATTCTGGAATTTTCTGAAACGTGAAAAGGGTATTGAATAAGTCCCCACCGTTCTCACCAGCAAGACGCAATGCTTTTGCAAGTGGCATGTGCTGATGCTCGTAGATTTGCGCCGTCAGTTGATGAATCTGGCGAAGAAATTCCTGCTTGTGTGGGTTGCTGTTGGTAGGAAGCCGGAAGATGACAGTGTTGAATGTTGGGAATGCCAAATTTTGAGCTTCTTCAGTTGTCCGGCCAGACATGATTAGACCAAAGTTAATGTCTAACTGTTTGGTGATCGTCATGAGTGCTAGAGCCCAGGCGGCCAGCCCTAGTGATTGCATCGTGATACCAGATTGCTTGCACATAGCAGACGCATGCTGGGCAGACACCGCAGAGGTCATTGTCTTTAGTACAGCGGTATGGTTTGTATGGTTGGAAGCTGGAAACAATGTGGGCTGGACGGACTCTAGCTGTTTTGACCAGAAGTCCACGGTTGACTGTCTTCTGCCAGCTTGTCGCACATCATAGACATACTCGGCCAATCGCATTGTGCTTTGCTCAGCTGGAGCGTTTCCATAGTAGTGATCTTGTATGTGGTCATGCACCACCTTCAGTGACCAAGCATCATACGAAGCATGCGACAGGCTAACAATGAGATATGTGTCGTTCTCCTTCAATGTTACAACCGAGATCTGTGGTGCCGAGTCTTCAATGCAGGCATGTGCCTTCAAACCACCAACATGTCGTTCCAAGGCCGCAAAATCCGCAAGCTGGAACGACCTCTGGGCTTGTCTACCATGTCGCTGTGCTCTGGCAACCATTTGCACGAAACAAACCTCTTCTTCGGGTGCTTCAATTGAACTGAAATTGGTTCGGAGAATTGGTAGATCATGAACCGTCTGGTTAACTGCCTTGATCAAGCGTCCAACATCTACGTCCTGGCCGAGACGGTACGTGAAGGTATGGAAGTATTGTTCGAAATCCAGGAGAAGCCCCTCTTGTAATGGCGTAGTCGGCGCGATGACTTCCATCCTATTCAGGCAGTCATCCTTCTGCTGCAGAAGACTTTGAAATCGGGTGTGCTGTCGATGGAGCATTTTCGAATTGTTTTTTGATCCAACTCCTTCAAGCGATGACCATTGTTCCAACATGCCTTGCACATAGGGATATTGCAGAATCTTGCTCACTGGCAACTTAACGCCTTTGGCATTAAGCCTTGATGCCAACTTCAATGCATCGATACTGTCGAGACCAAGTTCGAAAATTGTGGGACTGTCATGGCTGATAGAATTGTCACTGATTTGAGCTAAAGAAGCGAGCTCAGTCTTGATGAGTTGAGCTTCTGGGGTCCATGTAAATACTTCTTGTTTCTTACCCATATTAATATCATAATTCTCTTCGTGATGATCCAAATTTACTCCCGTTGAATCGTCGAAGAAGCAATTCGGTAGCAGCAAGTGACTAGAGTTCTCAATCTGTTTGAGTATCTCTACTAACGTGTCCATCAACCTTCGAATTATATCGGTATTGTCCACAGCAATTGACATCACGATGGTGACACTAAACTTATCACTGGCCACACGCTCGATCTCAATATTCAATGGATAGTCTGGTATGCTATTAGACTGCCGTTCAACCCAAGGCCAACGAGAAGCCTGATTGCCTAGATGCCGAGAGTCCTGATACACGAATAGGGAGTTGAATAGCTCGCGGTTTGACTTAACTTTGATCCATTTCTTGATGTTACTCAGAGATGAATGTTGGAAAGGTAAGACCTCGACTGTCTCAGTATGGCATACCTTGATGAGGTCGGCCAACGAAGCACCCTTGGATACGCTGCTGACCATGAAAGGCAGAGTATTGAACATAGGACCGATAACCTGGTCAACATCTTCAATATCAACTGATCGCCCAGAAAGGACGACTCCAATAATGGGATTGATTTCGAAGTGTTTCGCTAGAGTGAAAAGCCAAGCCGCATGTAGGATCGCCTGATGCGTCGTCCTCAGGGTTGAGGAGACAAGTCCAATTTTCTCAAGACAAAATTCACCATGCATTGACTCGGTCCTCACGGACGCTTTATTGCCGTGCTGGAATGGCAAGTTGAGCAACCTCAAATATGGCAGACGCCGATGCCAGAAGTTTGGCGCATCATTCTTCAAGAGTAGAGGACCGCGACTGAGAGCTTGATGAAACTGAGTCGTGTGGTTTTTGTGATGAACGTTGCCAATGTAGTGTCCATGCAAAGCCTCCAGCAGAAGTGGAATGCTGTTTCCGTCGTAAATACCGTGAAATATAAACAATGACATATACCACTGATTTTCGCTTTCTCTTCGCGTGAGCCAAACTTGCCACGGAAGCACACATTCGAGACGTGAGACTTGCTGTGACCATCTCTCGAAGCACCCATTGATAGCGTCAAGAGAATCCTCTTGAATGAATGTCGTTCCGTAATCAATGTGCACCGCATCAGAGCTCTGTTCAAGGATGACCTGGGCATAGCCGTCGTTAGTAGCCATGAGGTATGTCCGTAGGATATCCAGATGACCTTGTAGCTTGTCCCACGCCACCTGCAGTTGACTGACATCAATATTGTCTTCGAGGTAGTAGATAAACTTCGTCAGATAAGGTGGCGTCTCATCAGGGTTGCTAACTAGCTTCGATACCATGCCTTCTTGCAATGGAGTACATGGAGCAATGTGCTTCACCGTCATGTTATTACCACGCCAGGCCTTCTCAATAGACTCACGGTGCCTAGCTGCGAAATTGTTGATACGATCCATTGATTGCTGGAAGTCCAGCTCTTGTGTGGATGTGGTGGTCACGTCTTGAAGGATGAGCGCTTCTGCCAAATCGGCCACGACTGACTTCTTCATTATTGTAGCAACTGAAGCATTAGTATAGCCAGCTTGCTTCAAAAATCTTGACAACCCTATTACTGCAACTGAATCAACACCAAGCTGAAACAATGAAGTAGTTCTTTCAATCCGCTGTGGCTCTATGTCAAGGAAGCTCGCAATAACTTGAATAAATTCGTTGAGCTTCACATCCGGAATCTGACTCGTTGAACCGTGCAAGCTTTGCCACTCTCGAATCACATTCATTGGCGTTGATGAATACAGACATCGTAATGCCTTGGCATCTACCTTGTTATTGACAGTCAAAGGTAGGGAGTTCACGAATACAATGTAAACCGGAACCATGTACCCTGGCAAGTGAGTAGCTGCATATTTTCGTGTCCTAGCGGTGACACTCGAAAAGGTTGTATCTGTGCTAATTATGTGCTCTAAGGATTTCGATCGTGGACTCTTCGTTTGTGCCAAAAACGAAACAAGATGCTCCTTTTGCTGCTCCGGATGCGTCAGCACAAGGGTTGCCACATCTTTGACCTCGGCTACACCTTGGAGAAGCACATGGTTGATCTCGCCAATCTCCAGTCGTTGACCGCGAAGTTTGACTTGATCATCAATTCGTCCTAGGAATTCAAAGCTATGGTCGTGAAGCATGCGGACCAGGTCGCCTGTACGGTAGATTCGCTCACCGTCAGTCTTGAGAGTAACGAACTTTTCAGCAGTCAGCTCAGGCCTGTTGAGGTAGCCCTTCCCCACGAGCACTCCACTGAGACAGAGCTCCCCTACTGCGCCAACCAAAACTGGCTCTTCAGAATGTGGTTGAAGCACATAGGAACCGGCGTTGTCCCATTGCTGGCCAATGTTTGTCGGTTTGACGTTTTTCTGCACACGAGGATGGGCAGTACAGCCGATCGTCACCTCACTCGGACCGTAGAAATTATACAAACATCCGGCACCACCCCATGTATCAATGATGTCTTGCTGAACCTCTTCACCCCCAACTATGAAAACACCATTGCAGAGAGAAGGCACAGTCTCTGGCGTCAAGAGACGCGCTAAACTTGGTGTTAGATCAAGATGTGTTATTTCAAGCTTGTTGATCGTTCCGGGCAAGTCTTCGAAGAGCAGGTCTCGTGGTGCCATCGTGAGGCAAATACCTTCCTTCCAGCTCCAGAAATGTTCAAGCACACTAACGTCAAAGTGATAAGAAGCAAACTGAAGCCATCGAGAGTCTCTTGTCCAGTGACCGTCAAATATCCGAGAGAAGGAAAACATTGCCTGAACTGCCGATTTGTGACTAATTAGGCAGCCTTTAGGTTCTCCTGTTGTGCCAGAAGTGTACAAACAATAACACGTATCGTCGCCACTGACAAAACGCACAGGCTGCGGTATTAACATGCTTGCAGTTTCAGAGAGCTTTGCGTCATCAAGCACATGCACCTTTGCCTCATGAATGTCTTCGAAAAGACCAGTTGTCAAAGCTGTTGTCAAAACAATTTTGCACCTTGCATCCTTAAGTATGAACTGCTTTCGAGAAGTAGGAGCGCCAGGATCAATCGCCACATATGCGCAGCCAGCCATAAGTATGCCGAGCAGTGCGAACGAGGCTTCCGGACACTTGTCGAAACAGACGGCCACAAGATCTCCGGGTTTAGCATTATTCTCTATCAACAAATGAACTATCGAAGAAGCTCTTGCTCTCAGATCCATGTAAGTCCAGGTTCTTTTGCTAATTGTGTCATTTTCAATGTTGGTAACAAATTCAAGAGCAAATTGTTGCGGGTGTCGAGCAGCAGAGTCCAGCACCATCTCGTGTAGAGTGTCGAACTTTGTAGGTATGACAGGATTTTTGGGAGGCAAGGCTGCGATCATTGGTTGCACTCTTTCGGCGTCGCCTATATCAACTCGGAGAACCTGATAGAGGAGGTATTCAAACTGTTGAAGCAACAAAGCGCTATGCCCAACAGGTAAGCATTTTTCATTGTAAGTGAGTTGCAGAATTAGTGTCTGGTGAGAGGGCACAATCTCCAACGACACCACATATTCGGCGCTGGCTTCTTCGGACTCTACAGACCACAATGCATCATAGCTTCTGTACCTGTCATACTTCTGCAGAACCAAAAGTGAGTCGAACAAAGTGCCTTCAACTTCCCATATCGCCTTGATTTTGGACAGGGGCACATGTTGGTTTCTGAGTAACTCGGAACTGGACCTCTTGACTGTAGCAATGAGTTCATTGTCTGGTTGAGCAACACTTACCACGATCGGCAGAATGTTGAGGCATGGAAACGCGACACGATTCAATTCATCATCACCAAGATCTCGTCCTGATAGAATTGTTCCAAAGACAATATCCTGCTGACCACAATATGCTGCTAGAAGGCGAGCCCAAGCAACCTGGCAAACTGTCCACAGGTTAATATCTAGAGCTTCACAAAACGTTTGTATCTCAGAAGCAGTATGTCTTGTCTTTGCGGTGGAAACAGAAAGCTTGTACGGTACTTCTCGTGTGATATTCAAATTTGGAAATTTGGTGGGTTGTACTTTGGTCTTTAACTTCCCAAAGAACCCTTCGGCTTCGATGGACTTTCGATTCTGCACGAGAATTGTGCTGAGTGCTCGTGATACTGGAGAAGGATTTGGGAGACCTTTGCCGTGATAGGCAGCAACAACATCAGAAAGGATAATTTGAAGAGATCGGGCGTCATAGAGTGAGTGGAGAATGTGAAAGTTCAGAAAAATGACACTCTCTTTTCGTTCTACATCAATTCGCCATGGGTGGTGTGCGAGGTTTTCTTCGACCGAAGCCTCAATGATTGACTTGTTTCTCTCTTTCCCAATACCTCTCCACGGCAACCTCGCACTAGCAGGCGAGTATACCAGCATGGCATATGGACACTCGGCATCTTTGATGTCCACAAAACCAGTTCGTAACATGACATGCTTGCTCATTGCAAGACGAAAAGCCTCCTTGAGCCGTGATAAATTAGTATCAGGATTCAGCCGCAGTTGCATTGTGTTATAGTACAGTAATCCATCCGTTCGCAGATATTCCGATAAGATTCCGATTTGAGTTGATGTGCAGGGCCAGATCGATTCGATCGCTCTGCTATCACATCCTAATCGGCCAATGATATCTTGCCGGTGCTGCGCTTCAAAGAAGTTGAGGTCAAATTTCTGAGGAGCTTGATAAGCGCTGCTGCCAGGATTGTACGTACAAAGCTCGGCAATATTGGCAAGCCGTGGATTCTCGAGAATGTCTGCCGCTGAGATGGTAATACCCTTCGACCTCAAATCCGACGCCATTTGCACAACGCTAATGCTGTCGAGCCCAAGTTGAAATATACTGTGATTGTGACTTGCGTTTTGAAGGTCTCTCTTCGTTAGTCTTTTCATGCTGTCGATAACTATCTGCAGTGCGGTGGCAAACCCGTCAGATTGTTTTGTGCCTTCGTGGTATGTGCTGCTGCGAATTGGAAGGGCAGCATGGCCGTTTGTTTGAATTTTGAACATAGGAATTCCAACCTGACTGACATCTAGAGCAGAGGCGAATGGATGCATCGTAGTATGCTCTAGAAATATCGAAAAGTGACCAAGGAAGGTCTCTAAGAATTGTACATCACTGCAGAAGTTGCTGTGCATTTGCAGATCAACTCTCCCTTCTCTTGGGTTAGGGATGACCTCAAGTATGAAAGGGAAGTCCATTTGGCCCTCCTCTCGGACTAGTTGCCATACTTTATCATCCAGATCAGTTGGGGATGACTGAAGCAACAAAAGCATGTCGAACAATAGTTGTCCATCGGGGCTATAGTCTCTCTGAAGCTGTCGTAGTGATGTAGATTGGAACGGCAAGACGTCTGCATTGAATTTCTGAAACGACTGGGCAAGACTCACGTTGGTCGTATTGTGCTGAATGCGTGCACGTGTTGGCAGGGTGTTGAAGCAAGGTCCAACAATGTTGCTGACGCTACTGTCTGAAATGTTGCGGCCGCTGAAGACAGTTCCAAAGCATATATCGGAAGTTTTGAGATAACACAATAGTAATCTTGCCATCGAGGTTTGCAGAACGGCTAGAAGAGTTGAGGAGAATTGTTTTATCCTCGATTTGAGCTGACTTAAGGGAATGGGAAATGAATGTGTGGCCGTGCTCATTTTGTTTTTGCAGACTTTATTGGCACCAAGAAGCTGCTTGAGCCGGCATGGTGTAGTTTTGTCCAGAACAGTATGCCAAAAGCCCTTGCAGCTCAGCGAATCGGCATTGACCATGAACTCGAGATATCGTGTGAAGGGTACTGCTTCAGGGAGCCGGGTCCTATGGCAAAACGCTTGAATTTCGTACTGCAACTGGTTCAGAGCTTCAGCATCATATAGTGCGTGGTGCATGAATAGATGTAGTTCGCTGGTGTGCGATTCTCGGAGTACAAATTGCAGCTGATACATGGGTTCTGCAAGTTGAGCAGGAACAAGGTTAGCGGACGGAGTTTCTGGTTCGAGCCATGGAAAATTAATAGTCGAAAAAACCACTTGCACAAAGGGATAGTCCGAACGGTCGGTAAGCGTGAAAGCTGTGCGTAAGATCTGATGCCTGCTAACCATAGTGGCCCAAGCATCTTTCATGGTCTTTATGTCGACCGATACGTGGTAAACGATATGGTTGAGATATGACTTTTGATGTGATGTGTTAGGAGAAGAGAGCATAGCCTCTTGTAAGGGCGTACATGGTGCGACGTGCTCTACTTGGAAGCCTTTATCCTGAAATTGTGTTGTCACCATCTTTCGTAATTCTTCTGGGACGGTCTCAGAAACGCCGATTTTAGACCGCTGATATCCCGATGCCTCACGCTGCTTCCGAATGTGTGACAGGAGTCTCCTCACTGAAGAATAACGTAAAATCTTCGAAACGTCTACTTCACCAATGCCAGCATCTCGAAGTCTTTTGGCCAAGGTGATCGCTCGGATCGAGTCAATTCCATAGCTGAAGAAAGAGGCATGAGGGTTTATTGAAGCTGCAGGTACACCACTAACAAGTGACACCAATTTGATGGCCTGCGCTTCTTCTTCCGTTACTGCCATATGCTCGTCGTCTGAAGACACCGTTGAAGAGAGCTGAAAATGCTCGTCCTTCGTTAAGCCGTCGTGGACTGCAGTCAGCTTCCGTTTGTCGACCTTGCCTTGTCGGGTCACAGGGACCGATGGTATTGGTATAAGCAGCTCCGGAATCATATATGACGGCAGTGTATCACGAAGATGATCAAACAACACATCAATGATTCCTTGCGCATCGCCATGGTTGACACCGTTGTGAACCCAAAAAGCGACAAGTTTGTCACGATCAGCAGCATCCTTGAGGATTAGCGCTACTGCGTCAGATACACGATGTGATTGCATGAGCTTTGAACTGATTTCATTAAGCTCGATTCTCTGGCCACGAATCTTCATCTGATCGTCCTCACGGCCTAAAATCACCACACTGTCGTCGGCAAGAAGCCTGCCAATATCGCCTGACCTGTAGAGACGGCCGAATTTCGGATGGTCGAGCCAGCTTTGTGCGCTCAAGACAGCATCTGTGTAACCACGTCCAACCTGAGCTCCTCCAATCCAAATTTCGCCACAACCGCCACGAGGGATCAGCTGGAAGTCAGATATTTTAAGAGGTTGAGATCTCCTCTCATCTGGCAGTCGCGAGCAGATGAACAACGACGTGTTGGAGAAGACTGGGCCGATATTGTTTATTGGTGCTTTACCTAAAGCATAGTTGCGAACATTGCAGATGTTCGTGGTTTCACTTGGACCATATCCTTGGTGAAGCCCATGATCAGCCCATGCCTCGAACACTTTTGCTGACATGGGTTCCCCAGCGCAGACAAGGAACTGGACCTTTGGCACTTTGTGAGGATTGACTAGAGCAGCCACAGATGGAGTCATACTCAAGTGAGTAATGTCCAGGACATCAATGAAAACTTCGAGATCTCTGAACAGCACGTCATTACTGGCAGAGCACAAGGTCATTCCGCAATGCCATGTCCAGAAGATTTCGAAGACTGAGACATCAAACGCCGGTGAGCAGGATTGCAGAAGACGAGATGATCTGGCATGAGGATAAATTCGTGCTAAATGATCTATGTTGCTCAGAAGGTTTTCTCTAGTGATCAGCACCCCCTTCGGAACGCCGGTGCTGCCAGACGTAAAAACAGCGTAAGCGAGATCCTGAGCCTGAGAATGGAACTCTGTGTTCTCATCAGGTAGGGCCAAATTTGCAAAAAGATCAGTCATAGAAACTACGACTTGACCGAAAGTATCCTCATTCAGCGGCATGTCGGATATCAATGTGCTGCATTTCGCCTCGAGGAGAATCTCCTTCATTCGACTCTCCGGGACATTCGGGTCTATGCACAGGTACGCAGAACCAGCAGTGACTATGGCGTAGATCGTCACATATAGCTCGATCGATTTTGAAGCCCGAATTGCAACAATGACATTCCTGCCCACAATGTGTCGGTCTTGCAATCGGCCTGCCAATCTTTGAGATTGACGGTAAAGCTGCTCATACGATAGAGTTTTGCGGATAAGCGACTTTTTGAGAGGATTGAACTCTTGCACAAAATCAATTGCGACCTTCTCAGGGTGCTCATGGGCCTGCTTAGCAATAGTGGAGGTTAAGCTACCCAGCTCAGAACATACAAAGTTCGTGTTCGAAACTGATAGCGCTGAATGTGGTAGCCATGGCCATAGATCAACCAGGTTATCATTCAGTTGACGAATGAGAAAACATGTTATTGAGTCGAGTTGATCATGGAAGAGCTCAATTTGGCTCTGCGATAAACGACACTCATCGAAGGTTGTCTTCAGGCGTAGAGTTTCCTTAGCTGGTTCGACCTCAACGATTAAAGGATACTCCAAGGAATCTTGAGTTTCAGTTGTCCACACGAGCGGCTCAACATCGCCCGCTGATGCAAGAGACTGCTGCCATGCAAAGAGAACATCAAAAAGCTTGTTGTGGTCAGGCTGATTAAGGGCTGACTGGACTTGCGCCAGGGTTACGTTGGGGTGCCGAAGACAGTGCAAATGCTGTTGGTAAACATGCTTGACAAGATCTTGAACCGACTGCAACCGATCCAGATGCACAACTGCGGGCATGGTGGAAAGGCAGGGACCAATCACGTCCTCAACGAAAGGTAGCAAGGCTTCTCGCCCCGCTGTCACCAGTCCAGTCACGACAGTTTTGCTATCAATGTAAGTACTAAGTAGCAAAACTAAAGCAGCATGCAAGAGTGCCGCGGGACTGGCACCGATGCTTCGAGCCGCATCAGATATGTCAGTGAGACTTGCTGTTAATTCCGTAACAGCCTGTCGCCGAGCAGTAGTATGGCAGATCGTACTAGTCATTAACGGAAAGGTGGTAATCTCAGCTTCGTGTAAGTAGTCTACCCAGGCAGTGAGATCGCTCCCATCATGAACCGCCATCTGCTCTTGTTTCTTCTGGTCGAATTCTCGGTAGGAAGGTCGGTTGGGGAGGGTACCACCTTTCAGCATCGTGTTCATGTCAAGCATAATGAGATCCCAAGACCAGCCATCATAGATGGCGTGGTGTATTCTGATGACAAGGCTGTGGTTTCGATTATTGTACGTTGCTTTAAGTGGTTCGAGAATGCTGAAACTGCCATCCAGAGATAGATGCCTTTTATTGACCTGGACAAAAGGCATTTCTGCTTCGTTCGTGATCATGAAACCGCTGCTCAATATACCGTTCTTCCGAGAAATTTCTTCAAGCGCATCAATGACAGAAGCGGACGAGATGCTTGGGCCAAAATTTAATACTATCTCATTGACGTTCAGAGTTGGATCCTTCATCGTCTCACTGAGCATGGCAATTTGCATGGCGCTGCAGGGGTAAATACCATCGACATCCATTTCGTTCAGCATGTCATGCTTTGCTTCCATAAGCTTGCGTTTCATAGTACGCCATTTGATAGTGTTCTCGAAAATTTCAGTTGATAGAGGGAAAGATGCTTGGAAATTGAGGGCATCGAGTTTGCCCGCAAGGTCACCAATTGTGTCCGCTTCAAGGATCAAAGGAACAGAAATAGCTGGGAAGTCGTTGCGTAATCCTGAGGCGATACAGATCGCCCGTAGCGAGTCGAGGCCGCACGTCCAGAGAGACATCTTGCAGTCGACCGGTGTATGCAGAGCGGCAGTAAAAGCAGAAAGCAGTATGCTTTCGGTGCGAGAATTCGGTGGTGGTACGGCCGCACCTTGATCTGCATATGAGCTGGTGTACATGCTTTCAAGACTCTTGCGGTCAACCTTTCCTGAAGGTAATCTCGGCATTCCCGTCTTCACAATAATGATGTGGCCCGGTCTCATGTGTTGTGGTAGCCAAGCTTTACATTTCTCCTCCACATCTTTGTTTTTCAGAGCTGCATCACCCGAGCAAAACAGTACGAGCATTTGATCAACGACCATCGCAAGCGCCAGATCTACCCCCGGGGCTTGACATGCAGCTTCTTCAATCTCTCCGAGCTCAACCCTTTGGCCACGCAGCTTGACTTGACCACCTGAGATTCTGCCAAGAATATGGATCTCACCGTTAGCAGTCATAATTGCTCTGTCACCTGTCCGATATACAGCTCCATATCCTGGTAACTGTATAAATGCTGCGGTTGTTTGGTCGGGGCGCTTCAGATAGCCTTCTGCGAGCTGTCCTGCTATAGCAAGCTCGCCGGTTTCATTAACTTGTAATATCTCTGGAATTCGACAACCATTCTCTTCTCGAAGAATAAAAGCAGTCACTGTTGACAATGGTTGACCAATCACTCGAATCGGGCTGGAGGCAGCCATCCTGGGTAGGATTGTACAGTGAATTGCAGCTTCCGTTGGACCATACATTGCAAAAAGTATGCTATCTTGTGTGACCGAGCCTCCAAATTCTTGGACCACATGAGGTGTAAGCATTTCTCCAATGGTGAGCATGACCTTCAGTTTAGGTGCAGCAGATCTCCTTCGAAGTAGCGCCGTGGCCACTGTGGGTGTTAATTCAACAGCATCGATATTTCGACTGTTTACCACACCAGGTAAATCAGCTAGCATGTGTTCTCTGTGGCAAGAGACTACTGTTGAGCCACGAAACCATGGAAAGAAGATTTCAAATACCGAAACATCAAAGGTTGGCGCAGCAAACTGCAAGAAACGTTTGAACGAAGGAATGTGCTCTTCATGAGCAAGGAGTGACTGGGTGACAGCATGATGTGAAACGGGTACACCCTTCGGCTTTCCCGTTGAACCTGATGTGTACATAACATAGGCGATGTCTGAAGGCTTACGGTTGCTGACTGTGGCCTGCGGGTCGGAAGGTCGGTCAGTCCAAGACTTTTGTACATTGCCCAGCAAGTGAATGTCCACCGTCACGATGGTAGCGAGGGGAAGTATATCTTGCAAATGCTCTCTCGCCTCTGGGAGGCAGAGGACAAGACTGGCGCCAACATCTTCAACGATGAAACACAGTCTTTCATCAGGTGTGTCCGGCGTTATGGGGCAGAATGCTGCACCAATCTTGAGTAAAGCAAGGTAGGAGACATAGAGTGCTGGCTGTTGAGGAATGACCACAGGAACAATCGTATGGTGGTGTTGCTTCTTGCTGAGCCATTGCCATATCTGCGAGCCTAATAGTTCGGATAGCTGGTTTAGGCAGCGGTAGCTAAGCTTGTCGCTACGATGTTCAGCATCGAGGTGGTCAATTGCAATATTGTCACTACTTCCGAAAGGTATGACGTGGTCGAGGAACTGAGGTCCAGGCAGGACCCTGCGCTTTGAATTGGAGATAGCCAATCTTGGCAGGTCATGTTTCCTGTGGTTGGAATCTGCCATGCTGTAAACTTTGGAGGTTGAATCCCATATCACAATTCGTCTGTGATACGCATGCGAAGTTCTCAAATTTGGTTTGCATTCATGTGGCGTGTGCTTCGCGAACCGAGCGAGTAGTTAACGATTGGTGCGTACGGAGGCTCGTGAACAATGACGCGTTGATAGTATATCATGGTGGTTGCCGTGAGATGGGCCGGTTCGTTGTGTTCACAACATTAGACACACCCACGCGGTATGGATTTTTTCCTGAAGATGGCGTCCTCATGTTGCAGCTTGTGCCGAAGTTTTTGATGCTTGAACAATGGATGGTAGACATGGTCACAACGTGGAGTGCTTCCCACTAGCGCGGCAGTGGGAGGCATGCTCTGTGGTCACGTCACCACGAAGAAAGTTTTTCTTTGCAGTCGACAGGGACATCAAACGCCAGTGTGTTGACCTGAACGCCTCGTAACATGCCATTCGACGAAACGCCCCACGCATCTGAACAAAAAGGACAAGCAGCTCCGACTGCGAGCCAAGCCACAAGCTGCATCACTGGAGTCCTCTAGCGGGCTGGGTGGTTAAAGCTGATTGGGATGATCAAAAAATGAGGGTCAAAAGATTATCAGATTAGATCCGTTTCTTCACATGAACGACGTCGTTGTTGCTTGCGATGCCTCAAACCAGTTCGCTCATGATGTTCTCTCGCTTTTTTGAAAATCATTTTCCATTCTAACCTTAGAAAATGTGCGACTATGCTTGCTCACTGGAGTCACACAAGGGTTCTCCCTCGCTTTTTCGTCTCTGCGATACCGGCTTTCCAGTTAAGGTAGGCAAGTAGGGCTCGTAACTCGATTAGCACTTACGTATTTTCATCACTCTTCTGATTATTTATTTCGAACTCTCTCCTCTATTGTTCACTTGAGACTTCCCAACCTTGTTCCCTTCTTGTGTCGAGTTCCTGACCTCGGTCTTCTCCTAAGTATTTGTAAGCTCTGCTCCTATTCCTGTTGCTGCCTTCGTTCAGAATGCCGCATAAAGTGGATGACTTCCCAGCAAGAGGTTCCAGTGGTGACAGTGACTATGACGAGACCATTGGGCAAGACTCTGAAACTGCTGCCTACGATGATATCTTCTCGCTTGTACAGGCAGATCTTGCCAGGAAATCAGAAACAGACGATCTGTATGACTTTATTACTATAGGATTCGGGCCTGCATCTTTAGCTATCGCTATCGCCATCTGTGACATACTCGAAGAGCGAGCAACACATGGCAGTCGCAGCTGGACGCCCAAGCTGAAATTCCTTGAAAAACAGGCCACATTTGGCTGGCATGCGGGTATGCTGCTTCCAGGTACTAAGATGCAGATCTCGTTCATCAAAGATCTTGCAACTATGCGGAATCCGAGGTCGCATTTCACATTTCTCAACTACCTAAAGGAGCACAACCGCCTCGTCCAGTTCTCGAATTTGGACACCCTTCTTCCACTACGAATTGAATTCGAAGACTATCTCAAATGGTCTGCAAGCCAC